>WAAD01010932.1:68752-146091 GCA_013389945.1 Fregata magnificens
AAGAAATAATTAGCTGAATGCTAAATTGTATCACCTTCTACATACAGGAAATTAACTGCAAACAGATGGAAGAATGATAACAACTGTAGAGCAGAGCCTCCTAAACTTCCTGAATTGCTGCAGGTGTGACAGAATAATTTTAGAAGACGATGACTTATTTTAGAGGTAATATCCTGCACCATAGCACTGCCCAGATGGTGAGATGGGAGGTCAAATTCAGCAGCCTGAGGAACTACGTTTCCAGGGACGCATGTGAATAACTACAAGAGGCTACAGTACCTTTTACTATTGTCACCCATCTATTGCAAATTGTATTACAGAAGAGATAGCTGTATCAGGTCTTGCATTAGACATAATTAACATATATAGAATCATAGAATCATAGAATCATTGGGTTGGAAAAGACCTCTAAGATCATCAAGTCCAACCATCAACTAACACCACCATGACTCCTAAATTATATATATATTATAATATATAAAATATATAATAAAGCTAATTATGTTTCCCTTTGAACTTGTTCTCACTTCCAAATGTAACATGTTACTCTCTTTTTATCCAGCTCCAATACAATAAAAATTTCACTGGTTATGTATATATTGAGAAGACAATCTCAAATCAGACTGCAGTTTGTTCTGCTTGGCAGGGGAAAGTACCAGTACTGCCACACTGAAACTACATGTCTGTGGAGGACTGAATGGGAGGCAGAACTGGTCACTCTCAGGCTAGTTGTGAATATCAGCAAACTTTCAGGGTAAATTAAATAAGCTCAGGAGAACTGTTGGAGCAACTCTGCCACAAAAATGCCTGCCCTGCAGCAAGCAGAGGTACTGTCAGACAAGGTATTTAGCCTTCTTTCTTACTCTTTAAAAAAAAAAAATCATGTCCATGTTCCTCCTAATCCCAGTTCTGGGCACAATCCTAGTCCAACTGCAGCAGTGTCTGCACATTCTGACCTCTTCCGTGTTCTCTGTCACGTTTATTTCAACTGGGGAGGATCCCACCCCCCCAATCCCAGTTATCTGCTGTTACACAACTGACTTGTTGAATTAATTTTGCATATATTCTTGAATTAAGTTGTATACATCCAAAATACAATACTGGTACTCACCTGCTTGCCTATCACATACCTGCCAAATAACGTATTGTATCGAGTTTATTTGATTCCATGAGCGTTTTTAAGGAAGCTATTTCAGTGTCAATTTTATTACTGATTTCTGAGATAACACTGTTGGTACTTGAATCCTGAAACATTAAAAGATAGCATATATTTGACAATGATCTCTAGCCCTTTCAGCTTTGCAAAGCCAAACAATACCATGCTACCAGCAACAAGAGAAACAAATTTCCAACCTATCATTGAAATAAAATACGTAACGGATAAGAGACCTTAGAAGACACAGACCAGCATTTAATACAATCCAGGAAGAATATTAAAGAGGGAGATAGAAAAAGAGAAAACTCAGATCATACAGATTTTTGTCCCTGATATGCCAGTGCCTCCGAAAGGAGGCATTCTACAGCGCATAGATAGTATCCCGAAATTTTTGCAAAACAGAGGTTTAAGCATTCACAAGCCATATCCAGAAAAGGGAGGAGACGCTGAAGATGGGACCTGTCCACCTTCAGCCTCTCAGACTTCAGCACCTGCTAGCAGCTTTGAGGACTTCCAGCCCTTGAAATACCTGCTTGGCAGTTGGCACCTGAACCATCCCTCTGGTACAGTTGATCAGCTCGTCTGTTAATCTTGGGAAGGGCAGCACGACAGTGCACACCCCACCTACAATAGCCTGCACATAAGGGACTCAGGAAGCGAGACACAAGGGTTGTATGCCTCCTTCTGCCTGAACGATGCCTACTGCAAATCCCACAGACCTAGGCAATAGACACGTACAACAGACGTGAGTGACATAGCCTGGCCTTTTGCTCTACCACATTCAAAAATCTATTAACTTTCATGAAAGTCTGGGGTTTACATAACATGCAACGTGTAACTGTATCCTGCTCAATACAAAATGAGCTTTGTTCAATACTTACTTTTTTATGAAACTCTGTAGTTGCTTCCATCAGTTTCCTCTCCTGATCTGTAAACTGTGGATAAAAGATAAATTACAATTGTAGTAACGGAAAACAAGACACAGAACTGATAAGGGTATCTTCATACACCAGCTTACCATATCTGTCACTCTGCTCCTTTCCAGGTTTATGTCTAGCTTGCTGTCGGCTCGGATTTTACTGGTTTCATTCTTTAAAGCAAATAAAGATTATGAAAATAACTACTTACTTTCCCTAATAGGAGTGTGTAGGTACTTGCTGTTTACTTACCATTAACTGCTGTTTAACTTGATCTAATTCAATTTTCATTTTCTAAGTGCAGAGGAGAAAAAAAAAGATTTTACAAATTCAGAAAACTGCTGCCCAAGTTGATCAGTCATGTAAGTGTTACCACCGCATGCACGCAATTATTCTTCCATAATTTTTCTCCCAATGGGGCAATTTGTTCTTGATTAAATATCCTAACTGGTGTGTTCCATCTGTATAGCATTATATAATCTGCTGGGAATTTTGCTCAAAATAAAGGGATTATTTTGTAACAATGATGATCTTGTTATTCTGACACTAAAGACAGCAGAAAAATACCAAAATGCTGCCAAGCAAAAGCGAAACATGTCTCAATCACCAGTTTAATTAAATTGCTGCAAAGAAACGGCTGACTACTCTCACTGCATTGTATGGTTAATGGTGACAAGACTCTACCAGAATCACCCTTAAATAAAAATACAGAAGATGATTCTAAGATGCGTAGATTTTTTTTTTCTTTACAGAAGAACTGAGCAAGTCTTATCACGTGAAATATATTTTTATGTGATCACAGAAGTTGTAATCTACAAACACTTCAACTCTGATAAAAGTATCCATAATTACATTTACGTTCATACTTTCTTCCACAAAAGTATACAACAGGTATAAAGCAACATAGTTACAATTTAACTGCTTAATCAAAAATATTAGTACCTCATTCTCCGCTCTCAAGTTTGCAAATTCACTTTTCTCCAGGATGACCATATCTTTCCGAATGGAATCCAAATGTGCCATTATCTGCTGTAAAGTTATTTCCTTAGAAACAATAAAACATGTCATTGATTAAGTTGCATGCTTTCTGGCAAGTAAAGGAAAGTAAAGATTTTTAGGTCTGAAATTATGAAATTAGCTACTGCAAAGCACAAAAATGGGGAGATTCTCCAACAAGAAAGTGGCAGAAACACAGAATTTTATAGCTGAAATTTGTTTGAAAGACTCAAGAAGTTTTGGTTTTGTGCTTTTTCTGTTGCTATAATACACTAACTCTGAATTTAAGCAAAAAAGCCAGAGGTATTAGTCCAAGTAGCTATGAAATGAAATAGACCCGAAACCACAGGTTAGTCCTTCATTCACTTCTGCTTTCAATGAATGTTCAGTGGCCTATGAAGCATTAATTTTTGGTTTGAATCCAGTTCCCAAGTAAGCACTTCCATTCCCTGCCCACAAAGTCATCAAAAGCCAAAGACTTAATGATATGAATATCACAGTGTCCTCTCAGTGTTAAAAGTGTGAGGCACACTAGTAAAACATTGCTGGAAAGCAATGAAAAAAGCCTTCCTGCCATTTGGACTAACAAGTTCAGAATTCAACTGCTATTTATAACTACAGAGTCAAAAAAAATAAAGAAAATAAAGGAAGAAACTTTGTATTTTAGAATCTCAAAGGTGATACTCCTTTAGCTAGCATAAGGAAGTAACCCTACTATTTAGCACAGAAGATGACATATCCCTGTGGGATTCTGCTTTTAAAGCTGAGCGCCACCAGAACTAAGAGCTCTCATTCAGACTACAAGCAAACAGTATTTCTCAGATCCTATGTTGAGCTAAATTCCTTAAAACATGCCCTGACCCAGCTTCCACTGAAGTCTGACTTTAGTTCATTGAACACAATGAAGTTTTTACAATTCCTGGGAGAACATCAGCTGCATTTGCTGTCTCCCACAGCATTTTCCTAGAGAAACTGGCTGCTCATGGCTTGGACAGGTGTATTCTTCGATGGATAAAAAACTGGCTGGATGGCCAGACCCAAATAGTAGTGGTGAATGGAGTTAAATCCAGTTGGCGGCCAGTCATGAGCGGTGTTCCCCAGGGCTCAGTGCTGTGGCCAGTTCTGTTTAATATCTTTATCAATGATCTGGATGAGGGGATTGAGTGCACCCTCAGCAAGTTTGCAGATGACACCAAATTGGATGGCAGTGTCATCTGCTCGAGGGTAGTAAGGCCCTGCAGAGGGATCTGGACAGGCTGGATCGATGGGCTGAGGCCAACTGTATAAGGTTCAACAGGCTGGGTCCTGCACTTGGGCCACAGCAACACCATGCAATGCTACAGGCTTGGGGAAGAGTGGCTGGAAGGGTGCCTGGCGGAAAAGGACCTGGGGGTGCTGGTTGACAGCTGGCTGAATGCGAGCCGGCAGTGTGCCCAGGTGGCCAAGAAGGCCAATGGCATCCTGGCTTGTATCAGAACTAGTGTGGCCAGCAGGACTAGGGGAGTGATCGTGCCCCTGTACTTGGCACTGGTGAGGCCGCACCTCGAATACTGTGTTCAGTTTTGGGCCCCTCAGTACAGGAAGGACACTGAGGTGCTGGAGCATGTCCAGAGAAGGGCAACGAAGCTGGTGAAGGGTTTAGAGCAGAAGTCTTATGAGGAGCGGCTGAGGGACCTGGTGATGTTCAGCCTGGAGAAGAGGAGGCTGAGGGGAGACCTTATCGCTCTCTACAAGTACCTGAAAGGAGGCTGTAGCGAGGTGGGGGTCGGTCTCTTCTCCCAAGTAACAAGGGATAGGATGAGAGGAAATGGCCTCAAGTTGCATCACAGGAGGTTTAGATTGGATATTAGGAAAAGTTTCCTTACTGAAAGAGTGGTCAAGCATTGGAACAGGCTGCCCAGAGAGGTGGTGGAGTCACCATCCCTGGCGGTGTTCAAAAAGTGTGTAGACGTGGCACTTCGGGACATGGTTTAGGAGGCATGGTGGTGTTGGGTTGGCGGTTGGACTTGATCTTAGAGGTCTTTTCCAACCTTAACGATTTTATGATTCTATGATTTACACTGAGGAGCTAATTTTCGTCATCCCATCTTAAAACATTCAGCCTCAACACTGACTACACTATAAAAACCAGTGTTTCTGCCTAGCATAATTCCATGAAATTATATTTGGCATACTAACTTTCTTTACATATAACAGGATCTCCAAAAAGAAAGGTTTCCATTTTGATGAAGAAAACCAGAGTGACACAAGTTCTTGTCTTCTGAGATTTACAGGAAAAAAGTTAGATAACTTTTATTAATAATAAATGCGAGTAAGATAAAAATCTGTTGGAAGTAAGGCTAAGCAGTTTAAATAAAACAGCAATGAATGCTTAATTGCGTTAACTCATTGAAGAAGAATGGCACGTAATTTCAGCTTGCACGGCCTTCCTGAGTAATTATTAGAACTATTACTGTGCATCAGAGCTTTATTATCCTGGCCCAGATGTCTAGCCTACAAGAAAAACTAAAGCTCTTTTTATTTTGGCAATTTGTTAAAATGAAACTTGTCACCACCTCTATTATCAACAGAAAAGCCAGCCATACTACTTAACTGATTCACCTCCTCCAGATATGTCCACAAACATGAACTTGAATATCTAAGCGAAGGAGACATCTCAATGCTTTGCTGGAGTGCAGGCCGAGGTGTTGACCTGACCAGCACAGACAGCTAGGTTTATACCAGCAACTAAGTAATTCAGAGCCCACTTCTGTCCCCGAGGGCCCATGACATGCCACAGATTATGTCCAGATGGTTAAAATCTCTTCCTCCTAAAACAGGATGGCTCTGTCCACCCCATCTGGTGGGAACAGTTCCTGGCCCTGTACTTTCACATAAATGGTGCCCAGGTCAGGGAGGCCGAGAGCTGGCAAAGGTCAAAATGAAACCAGGGCCCCACAGTGGCTCTGGACAACCATGTGGTGGTGGTTGTGCCCACACCCTTGCCACGTTTAGCTTTTACTATAGATGCAGCTTTAGAGACTGAAATGCAGAGTAAAATCATGAAACGGTTTTAATAGTAGTTTTTAGTTTATGAATAGGAAAATAGGACAAATACAGCGTACCTCAGGACAGAGTTGATATCTTTAGTAAAGTTCGATAAAAGCACTGACAATTTTCTGATATTTTAGGTGGTCTTGTTATGTCTCAGGAACCCTCCCTTGAGTCTCTCTTCTGCCCTCAACCATTATAAAGCACAGTTAAGTCTGGTTGCACCACAGAGCTTTTCAGCAACAAATGAAGCAACTTCTGCATTACATTTATATGTCGTGGCTGCATTTGGAAAACACTCCTGTGAGATGAAAGGTGTAAGATATTACTGTTCTTAATACCACCTTGAAACTTAGGAAAACCTATCTCAGGGAAGTGTTTATAGTACTACAGAGAGCTGCTCACTTGTCTTTTAAATACGCAAATATGAGCCATTGTAGTTACACAATGCTGTACACGTACACCACTGATTACTTTTTACCTGCTGAGCCTGTGTAACCATATCCTTATAGACTGTGTCTAAGCTGACATTTGACAGGGTTATTAATGCCGATACGATGGTCTCCGCTTGCTCCTTCCCAAAGCCTAGAAGACAGTTGAAGGATGACAAGTTCAGGTAATATTAGAAAGCTGGATGAAGAGCAAAAGGTACATAATAAACTGGGACACTCAAGTGCTGTACCTAAGTACAGTGGCAAATGGGAAGGCACACAGTTACTAGGAACTGACAGCGAGGAGCCAGTCACTGTGACTTTTAACTAGAAAAAACACAGACTTAATGCTGCAAAAACCTGAAGCACATTAACTTTTAATATACTGAAAGACTCTATGCATGCAGCTGACAGGAGGACCAAATTTCTGTACATTGTTTAGCTGTTCATGCATTATAAAAACAATACAGCAAAATTTTACTTTATAATGAACTTTCACAAATTCTGTTAAAACCAAACTTACCTTGAGCTACAAAGCATGCATTCTATAGAATAATAGAATTAAGAAGTAAGTCTGCATATATTGAAATTGTTCTGCACAGATATGAACACGTGCAAAACTGATTTTAAAACTGCTGCATCCATTGCCTGCAGAATGAATTCAAACTGGGATTTTTGCTTTCTGATGATAAAAATTACACTTTGTCCATAGCTTGGTGCAATTTTGAAGCATTAAAGATGATGTGCAGCGAATAGTGAAAAAAAACCCAACCCAGCTGTCATTTTTGCCATATCTGATCTAGTGCTGAGAGCTTTGGCCCTAAGGATTTATTTCCAGCAGTCTCACTGATGTGTTGTATTTCAGTTGACCCATTCTATAAAATGGGATCAATTAACTTTTTGTTGAAAAATGCTTTCAGGGCAAATTATGCAGAGAAATATGCCACTGCTCCCTTCTAAAATACTGGTACTGTCAAGCTGCACCACTGGTTTACATTACTAAAAAAGCTATGCATGCTCTATGACAGTTTCCTTCCACTAAGAGGTGTGATAGTATTTCAGTCCCTCTGAATTTTCAGAGTTACTTAGGTTTTTGCCAATTCATTATTTTGTTCTTCCTCTATATCAGGAACTGTCCTTGTTGCATGGAAGTTTAGAAAATGTGAAGAAATTCCTATCAGCAAGAGAATGGAGCCTGAAAACTGCCTGCAGCAAGTTTGAGAAAAACTAAATGACTCTCTCACTTGTGATGCATATAGGCTTTCTCTATAGAGCCCTGTCACTGTAGTACTGAAGTATTTGTAGAAGTTATGGAATAAATTAAACTGAGTAACAACACAGTGTACCAGCACCAGACACACTTCACCCCATGAGCTCTAAAGGAACTTGAAGAAGAAATAGCTGAATTAGTACTGGGGACAAGTAACATCTCACAGCCCACCTCGGTTACCCGAGGATTGGAAAATGGCAAATACAGTGCCGGTTTTTAAAAGCAGTTCCAGAAGAGACATAGGGAACTACAGGCCGACAAATCTGACATACATGAAAAAAAAAAACGTTGTTAGCAGACTATTAGGAGTCTCCTAACTACTAACACATATTTTCATTAGACCCAAATAGTGGAAAAAATCCTACCCTCAGATTGGATAAAGTTCCAACTATCACTTAGGAGAAAGTTCTTGCTATTTTAAAAGATAGTTGCTAGTCTGAGGAAGATATCAGTTCAATGCTTAGTAGGAATCAATAAAGCAAACCAAACCCTTAGGAATTACTAAGAAAAGGAACAGAGAACAAAATAGGTGCAACATTATGTCCCTGTTCAAATCCACAGGACATTCAATTGTCAAATAGTGCCAGCAGCTCTGTTCCCGCCTGTTTGAAACAGGATGTGATAGAAGTGGAAAAGTTTCACAGAAGGGTATCATGAATGATCAAAAGTACGGAAAAGCTACTTCTGAAGGAAAAATTCAACATCTAGGACTCTTCTGTTTAGAAAAGAATGATGGGGGAGTATGACAGAAGTTTACATAATCATGAATGACATGAGAGATCAAAAGTTCATTCCCCCTTCCCACAAAAGAGCTCAGCAGGCATCAAATTAACCTTGTAGAAGCCAGATTCTGCATAAACAAAAGGAGTGGATGTCTGAAACTCCATGAGAAAGGGTGTTTTGGGCACTAATCAGTTCATAGTGCTTCAGGGACTGAGTAAGGTTGTGAAAACATTTCCACTGAAGGTTACTAAAACTCACACCTGACCCAAAATACCTCCAGGGTGAAAACAACTGGAGGCTTAGGAAGTACAAAAGGATGTGTCACATACATCTGCCCTGTTTTAACACTCTTCTGCAGGCACTGACTCACAGCTGCTGTCAGGAGACAGGACCCAGGGCTAGACGGACCTTTTCTCTGACTTCAGACAGCCGCACTCACAAAATAAAAGTGCAGGTATTAAGAATGTATCACGGCACCATCCTGCTACAAATATTTCTTGTTAGAAAAACACCTTAAGTTACTGTTAGAAGGCTAGTAGAAGCAACTTCTATTAAAGCTTCATTTTTGCTAGAAAACAGTTCTTTAGCTGTTATTGTTACTTTACATTTGTTAACTGTATTATGTTCCTCGGCTGGAAGACACTATATAAACTTGTCTACAGCTACACATAAGGTAAATCTAATGTAATAGTTATTTGTATGGTTACAGAGGCATCAAACAGTGTCAGATGCTCCTCCTTCACCAGCCTCCTCGAGAGGCTGCCAAAACAGTTGTGTGTTATAACACAAATTATTGATACTTCAGGAAAATTGGTAGCACTCAAAGTTTTAGTACTTAAACTAAAAGTTTTCCTTTGAATTACTTATCAGATATCACTTACCATGGGCTTCCAGATCCTGCACTAAAGCATGCGTATCAAAAGTTACCTTCCTCTGCTCCAGGGGAGTGATTTCAACTCTTCTGACATCATATGACTTCCTAATGAGTGTGGCAGCAAAACCTGAAAGTGACAACATGTACTTTAAACTTAACCTGATTGGTTTATCATGCAATATGCTAATTTTAATTTCTTTTGTCACAGCAAAGCTGCATGAAAGTTGCAACAAAAAGCTGGGTCCTTTTGATAGCTCGGTCACAGCACACATCAGAAACCATCAATCCCTTTTCCATAGGAAATTTATACTAACTAGGACTCATGTATCAATCTTAATTGCATTTGTATAACTAGGAAGCTGTGCAACAGACAAGCGTCCTGATACACCAATAAAACACCGCAATCAATTCTTTTGTAATATTTGAGAAACGTCACTTAAATAATTTTCCTACTTCTAAAACATCAGCAGTTCTAACACACTGCCATTTTCTGCTGGTTACAGCTAACATCATTCATTTGGTTGTTCACAGAATCCCTCAATCACATTCTTTTTACACTTTCTTCTATCACTATCCTTTCCAGCAAGGAGAGTGCCATGTCTGAAGATCAAGCTACAGATTTTTTTTTTTTTTGTTTCGAAAGTTATGCAAATATAACGTTGAGAATGAATTTGTTGGTTCACCAGGAAAGTAACTGGGAAACAAAGTGATACAATATTTGTACCTAATACCTCAGAGATAGCTATTAAAGACCCACCCTATTTATTACATGAATGCCTTCCCACAAGATGTTTCACTGCTTCTCCTACTTTATTTCAAGCACATTTTTCCCTTCATCTTATCTTTGTGGGGCCTTACATGTTACAGATTCCGTTCTGGTAGATTCTGTTATCTAAAAAGCCCTGTTACTTCTAAGTCCACACTTATTCAAAACCTTTCTCACTGCTGGCTCTCTGCCTTAAGCAAAATGTTGTTCTGTATCTTATCTAGACCTTTACTCAAAAGCTTTATATCATTTAAACAAATGTTTATTATCAAAGTCATATTATGCCACTGCTAGACAAATCAAGTTACATGCTACCTTGTATCTACCCTAAAGAAGTGAGCATAACTAAGCTGGCTGTAGTATCCAAACCAAAGTCCGTGTAAGATTTAAGATTAAAGAGACAAAGATTTGTGTTGAAGTGCATAAACACTGAATACTACGTACAAATAATTTAAAGTAAATCTAAAATTTACGGTGGAATAAAACATTCTTTTTCACTGAGCCATAACAGCTTTTAAACACACAGCTCTTTGTCCTCTAAATGCGTTAGTGGATTTTTTTTTTTCATTGGATTGAACAGATGTATTGTAGAGACATTCACTCATAAAAGCTGATATGAAGCTTTTGGTAGCCTAGACATGCTGCTCTTTTTCCTATCGCTTCACTCCTGTACCGACTCAATCATAGAACCATTTAGGTTGGAAAAGGCCTCTAAGATCATCAAGTCCAACCATTAACCTAGCACCGCCAAGTCCACCACTAAACCATGTCCCTAAGCACCACATCTACATGTCTTTGACATACCTCCAGGGATGGTGACTCAACCACTTCCTTGGGCAGCCTGTTCCAGTGCTTGACAACCCTTGCGGTGCAGAAATTTTGCCTAATATCCAATCTAAACCTCCCTTAGCGCAACCTGAGGCCATTTCCTCTCGTCCTATCGCTTGTTACTCAGGAAAAGAGACCGACACCCACCTCGCTACAACCTCCTTTCAGGTAGTCGTAGAGCAATAAACTCTCCCCTCAGCCTCCTTTTCTCCAGACTAAACAACCCCAGTTCCCTCAGCTGCTCCTCATAAGACTTGCTCTCTAGACCCTTCACCAGCTTTGATGTATGGCTCTCAGCCCAGAGCTGTCCTCAAAACTCACTGATGTTTTCACAGCCCGTATCTGACACACCATTTTGTGATGACGTTCTGCACTCCCTGGCTAACTCCCATTGCTCCCCCCATCTCAAACGTTCTGTCAGTCCCCATAATCTACTGAATCGACTGCTCTTGCCCACGTAGCACACCCCTTGCCTCAGACTTGTTACAGCCCCAAAGGAGGGTGTTTTGTGCTCCCTCACACACCGCCCCAGGGACAGGCCCCCACGATCGCTCTCAGGCAAGCAGCCCAGCCCGCCAAACGCCCTGTGCAAACGCCTCGGATGCAACTCAATAGACCCCGAGGCCCAGGTCACTCCCTACCACAGCAGGGAGCCTTGTGCCCCCTCCTGCCGCTTCCGCTCCCGGCAGAGGGGCTGCCGGATGACTCGCCGGCTCCCAGCGGGCCAAGGGGCCGAGCACGGCCCTCCGGTGCCTCTCACCTCTCCGAGGGCCCGGGGGCAGCAGGGCCCGGGGCGGGAGCGGGCCCGACCGGGANNAAGGAGTCCGGCTTGTGGGCGGTGGCGCTGCGCCGCCGTGCGGAGGGGAGGAGCGACAGCGCCCGCTGCGCATGCGCACGCAGCGGCTTCTGCCGGCGAGGCAGCGCTGCCGTCGCCATGTTTGTCTCTGACCGGGCGGTCCCCGGTCCTTCCTCGTCGTTTATAAGCTCAAATTGCTGCCGGCAACCTGGCTGCTTCAGACCACAAGCGTTTCTCATAGCTTGGTTAAGGCTTGGTGATGTGCAAGAGGCTGATCTGTAGCAAATCAGCTGTAGTCTGGAGTGGTTGGGATTTTAGGCCAGTGGCGGCAGTGAGTGGCTTGGTCTCTGGTGCTATAGCATGCGTAAGAGGTGTTGATGCCTGTTGAGAGCCAAGATGAACAGGCAGAGTTAAAACACCCACAGAACATGGCAGGTAGAGGAGGAGATAGGAAAAAAATCTGCGGACTGCTGTTGCTTGGAAAATGTATGGAGAAGGGATATCCAGGGAGAGGCCTGTGTCAGTGGGCTGGTCCAAGGGCTCAGAGGTAACGGTGGTTGGACACAGCCCAGAAATGCAAAAACATCCTGGGTATCGTGCTGCAAATTACAATAAAGGACACTGTACTTTGCTGCTGGGCAGCATGTGCACCCTGGGGAGGTTTGTTGTAAAGGATCTGGCTGAAGCACCTTGTGAAGGTGCGGTGGCTGTATGTGCTATGCTGTGGAGCAGAAGCTAGGCAGCCTTGGGGCCGGCTGAGTTGTGTATGTTGTCAGACTGGTGGAGCATCCTTGAGGTGTATGTGGGACTCAAGGAAGGTATGCCCAGTGTTTTGAGCATTCCCCAGAGAATACTTAAACTGAAGTTTGAGTAAAACAGACTTCTTAATCTAGCCAAGCTCAGGAGAGCTTGTCAAAGACCTTCCTTGTAAGAGCCCTGACATTGCTTGCCTTCAGGACAGAATGATTTCTGGGCAGGCATTGTCCAGAGAAAAACCAGGTGGCCTACAATAGGCCATACAGAATTCAGAGCAATTCAGATCTGTATAGGTGCAGGCATGGAACATCTATGCAAATAATGTGACCAGGCAAATTCAGCTCTGGAGGCTGTAAACCTATTGACCAAAGATGCAGTGTCTAGTGACATTAGGGCTGAGCATTCATGGCACGCACGCAATCCCAAAACACACTTTGGGAAGAGAAGACAGCCCTGAATTTCTCCTACATATGAACTTTCGTGCCTGTATACAGAGTTAGATTTTGTGGTGGAGAGGGCTGTGCAGAGTCTAAGGGGCCCTATTTTCTCACAGCTCTATTTGGATGATGTGGACTGCTCCTGATTTAGCCTGGTTTCACCTTATTCTCTGTCCTGAACTTACTCTAGCCTCAGAGAACCGCCATATGTAAACCTCTCTAAGCCTGGCTCTGCCTATGTCTAAATATCCTCAACTTTAAATGCAAAACCAGCCCTGGCTCCAGTTCTGAAAGATGAAACTGTAACTCTGGATCCTTGTGATTTTGAATGCTGAAGCTTTCAAACTGCAACCTGTTTTCATTTTACTCCCTATCAGAGCAAAATGCAGATTTCACAGCCTCAGAATATTTTTGCAAAATTGAATTCTTGCTTTTCGGTTTCTGCTAGTTACAATAAAATACATTAGGCTCTCAGACATCTGTTTCACTGTAGAAGTCCAGGGATGCTGAAGTTACATCTTAAAATAAAAGTGCAGACCAAAAAAGAAGATTGCTAGTGGTACTTTTTAGGAAGAGTTCTAACTGAAATAGTGAAGTTTGAGAGTCATGATGTAAGACATCTGTGAGTAAAAAAGATGCATTTTTCAGCCATTACCAGCAGCTGTGGGTTGTCTGAACGCACCCCTCTGTGCTCTTCCCAGAGGCCTGCTTCTCTCACAGCTAGTATGCTGCAATGCTTTAAGCTGGCCACATAAAAATTCAGGCTTTCGGAGCAGAAAAGTTTCCTTGGTAATAAAACCCCCTTGATTTTCAGTTACTTGAAGGTCCCTTCTGCTGCCAGGTTGGCTTCAGCCTTCCTGAACTGCTCATCTTCATTCAGTAGAAGGGGCTGCTGTCTCAGTGGACTCACGTGGAGCTTCAGTCTTGCCTTGTTTCCTTCTGTTCATAAGAGCCAGTTGGGAGAATCTTAATTCATGCAGAGGCATTTCCTCTTTCAGGGCATGGCTTTCATTCAGAGGACTCTTAGAGAGAACGAAGGTGGAAGTAAGATGTGTACGGGATATTTGTGGGAAGAAGCACTGCTACCAGTGGCAGTTGTCTGAACCAGGGTGATAAAGGCGGCAAGCAGGCAAGGAACTCAGTGGAAGGGCGCTTGCAGGAAAGCAAGCGCGTGGTACCTGTGCTGAGGTTTAACTTCACAGTCCTGCCATGGTAACAGATGCAGGATTCAGCAGAAACGCTCGAACAAGCCTAGTTTAAAGCACTGAGTTTCCGAGTCAACAACTCCTGTGTTGCCAAGATACAGACATTCGAACAAAACCCCAACAATAGCAACAAAAAGCTGTCACTAAGGGAGAAGAGCCCTGGATCCTCACCCTTTCTGCAGGGACGTTATTGTTCAGCACTAACAATGTCACACGCAGGCTCAGGATGGCAATTGCTCCTTGAGTGGCACGCAGTCCTTTCCAACCACAAAGGCTTCCTTCACAGGGCAGAAAGGCTGAGTGCCCCAGGGTGCTGATTTTCTACTCCAGGCAGACAGTGAACCAGCAGACTGGGTGTTTGGAAGCTGTAATTTCTGGCAGCCAGTACCAGCAACTGAACTCGGTTCATCTTAGTAATACAGAGAGCTGCTCTGGAGATAAGGGCGGCTGTCCCAGTTTGCCGTAGGAGGGCAGCAGCCTACAGCCAGACAGGGTCTGACAATGGGACTGTGTATTCTGATCAATTCACCCTTCTGCTCTGTTTTATTTATTGTCATTTATACAAATACGGTGGAGGGCAGCTATTCCTATGCTCTCAGCCAGCCATCCTACCGCTTTTGCATGCACACAAGTAACACATCTCTATATTGTCTGTTCATCCATCTGGATGAGGACCTGCAGCAGGGATTGCTTCGTGCTGCCATACTCTGCAAAGATGCTGTAGGGTAGAAGACGCTCCCCTCAAACAGATGAAAAGAAGGAGGGCAAGCAGATACGGACCCCCGATAGAAAAATGTTGAAACTAATGAGGTGGTTGGAAAGAGGGAAACCAAGGAGACAAGATAACTAATTTTTTAACCTTCCCCCCTGTTTTTCATACAGCATATATTTTTCACTATCTGGCATCCTTCATGGGAGCTCCCTGGTGTCTCCCTTGACTTCAAGATACACATCAAAGTTTTAGTATTGTCGATGGCGGTGCTATCTAGTCATTGGTATGTGGGGCTGGAAAGGACCATCTGTCTTGAGTCCACTCCTTCTGCCAACAACAAGCACACATACCTCCTTTTTTCGTCCCATTTTCTTTGAGATCTTTCCCAGCCTAGGGTTGATTTTCCCACTGAATCACTGGCAAGTTCCTTTCTTGAGTTTAGGTGAACCAAAGATTTTCAGAGCTGGGTATCCCATGAACTGCGTTTAGAAACCTGAGCTGCTGCTGGGTTTTCAGAGGTGTTGAGTACTGAATGTCCTTTTGCTCTGCTCTCTTGTTTCTGAATGTTTCTGAGTCTCTGACCGTTAGAAGAGACCTGGGCTATGGCAGCCTCTATATTGGCCATGTTAGTGAGCACAGGTCCCTGAATTCAGCCCTTGCAAACCCCTTTTGGGGTCTGTGACCAGCGTCAAACAGAGTACAAACAGCTACAGCAAAGCAAGATACTATTTAATCTCAACAAATGGAACAGAGTATAAGAGAATGAGAAGTTTAAATTGGTAAAAGTGTCCAAGTGATGGTTTACATGCCATAAGTTGTGCCTCCCTGTCAAAGCCGGGGCTGATGGGCAGGGGCCTCGTGTAGATTTTATTTCCATGGATACTGAGGCAGAATCCATCCCTTGTTAGTCCATTCTCTGCTGTCAGCCTCTTGTCAGTCTCTGGTGGTCAGATACTGGTCACGCAGCTTTTGTTGAAGTCTGGAAGCATCACGTTCTCTGCTAAAACATAGTTCCAGTATTGTCTTTTCCTGGTGCCCACCCAGCTTCTCTGGAGCTCTTTCTGGTCATTTGGGTAGTTTTGTAGCCATCCTGCTGCTAAGTGAACCAGCATGGAAAGGGGTAGTCAAGGAGACAGGGAACTTCGGTAGCAGTGGTAGGTGATGCCTGTCTCCTTGAGTCCTTCAGCACCTCACCTCAGTCCTGAAACTGGAAAAAGGGAGCATCACGCCACCACCAAGTGTTGCGGCACCACTGAACCTTGGGAGAAAGAGGCCAGACGGGGACTTATGGAGAAGGTTGCCTTCAGATATGCTAAAATCTCTGCTGGGACTCAGCCTGTGAAATTTGCCATGATACAAAGTGGCCAAATGTCTTGAGTGCAGCACAAGTCCCTCATCCTCTCCCAACTCATCGTCTACTTGGTGTTGGGACCATCCATCTATCATCCCTGCCCCAATGTACACCTGCATACTGCCCCTCCCAACCCTGTTCTCCTACACCCTGTGGGGTAGGAGGGGAGTATTGCTGGCGGCTCTGCCATGGGAACCAGAACTGGCTCTGATGCCTCCCTCACCACACTGCTGAGACAAAGCCAAAGTGCAGGATACAGCTTGGGAGGCAAAGGTGAGTGAGGTCCAACAGCCTGGAGTGGGACAGAAGACAGCTGGTGTCTAGAAGACACTTGCTATTAATCATAGTATTGTCCTCTAATCATTTCAGCACTGGTTGGGATTGTATATATTTAGGAACGAGACTTCTGCAGTGTAAGTCTCGTTTCCCATCACTACTCAGGTCAATGTGCTGTGCTCTGGCTCTCTTCTCTGTTATAAAGGCAGGCTGTACCACTGCTGGCTACTCAATGGGCTACTGTGCTTCAGCAGTTTGCTAGCAATCATCTGTCAGAATTTCACTCTCATTTTTCAAAGGTACCTTGCAGGCAGGATGTTGTTACCCAGCAGCTCTCTAGAGTGCCTTAAGCTCTTTACAGAAAACCCAGAGGAAAGGGCTAGTGCATTCCACTCAATTTTGAACTGATTGGAGCTTAGGAGCTTAACTGTGCTTCAGAAATATATTGAGACAAAGAGCAGGGAGCGCGTGAATAATTCCAGTGCAGATCAACAACAACAACAAAATAGATTCTATATTCCTCATATAAAGGAATTCACTGAGCCATGCTTTCTGGAAAGCTTTCTTCCTTCTGGAGTACCTGTCACAGTCTGCCTTCCAGCTAGATAAGCACATTTGCAGCAAATTAAATTACCTTTGAAATAAACATGCAGGGTGGGGCACAGGAGCCTGTGGTAGGATAGGTCAGTGCTCTGCATGATTTATTTAGTTACATCACACTCAGATAAATGTTACCAAATTTAATTTAGATGGGGTATGGGCAGTGGACAGACAGACTTTGAAGATGTGATTGGTATTAATGACACTGTTGACTTTTGTCCTTGTCAGTGTCTTGAACAACATTGTTTGAGATCCCAGTGGGGAAGGAGAAAATAGAACTAAATAAAACGTGTGATCACAGATGTATTCAATTAAGTCTCGTCTAAGTCAGTGAGGTTGCTGTAGTCAATGGAGCCATGCTGACTTGTATCAGCAGAAGCTGTTGCTTGTTCTTTGTAATCCTGTAGTACTGAGAAGTCCAAATCCTGTGTCAGCATCTCACCATTGTGAAATCTCAATATGTACATTCTGCATATAATTCTAGAATGGAAATTAGTTAGGGAAAGACTTCAGTGCTGGGTTGCCTGATGCTCCTTTTGCCTATCTTTCTGAATTTTCGTCTCTCTGCCTTCTGCTATCTACCACCTGCATGATAGGTTCAGTGGTCAGGTCCACCCCTTGATCATGACCCCGTCTGTATACTGCCTCTCTCCCTAGATGTTCTGATGTTTCATGGGCTCACCAAGCTACAGATAACTCACCCTTACATTCCCAGTCTAGGCCGCTCCAGATGGGTTCTGCTCCCTTGTAGTCTGATGGCAGTAGGGTACACTGTGCACCAGTGTCCACCAAAGCCTTCTACTCCTGTTGATCTCATGTGCCAGGCCATCGAATCCATACCGTCTAGTAAATCTGGTTGTCCCTTTCCTCTGCCTGCCCAGAGACAGGGACCTTCTATTCCTGGTTGCAGTATTCACTATCATCTGAGTCCTGTGGTTTCAGACCAGAAGTTTCTTCACCAAGACTAGGAGGAGAGGTGTTCTCAGCCCTTCTTCTGCGTCTGGGGCATTGCTGTCTTCCACTATCTCAGTGGCAACTGGGGCGTCAGCCTTCTTGGACGAGTGCTTCTTAGAGGCAGTCTTCCCTGCAGTCCATGTATGTGGGCTTCTAGATTTGAGGTGGGCACATTGTTCCACTTCTTCATGTCCTCCTCCTGGTCATACAGGAGGAACCACAGGGTGGCATGGTGTGCACCTGGTACCCCCTTTCCCTCTGGCAGGGGGAAGCTGACTGGATGGGACACCCCTGACAGCCAAGATGTGGGCCCGTGGTGGGGGGGGAGGAAGGGAGTATCATGGAGGCTTATCAATATAAACTAATCAGATATTATACTTCAATGAAATTTATTTTGAGTAAGGTCAGTTCAGCGCTCCAATGATCATTAATTAATCACAGGTTCAGGATGCCAAGCGGGAACTATTACTACACAGCCGACTTAAGAATTCTTAAGGTTTTTAGAATAAGGATCCAAAATGTGCAATCACTCACCTAAGAAGATGAGGAGTTGAGGAGTTACCTTAGGCAGCGTCCCGACCCAAGGGGAGAGTCCCCGACTGCAGACCTGCTGCACTGAGGAGGACCGACTCCATAGGCCCGCTGCCAGGGCTCCATTTATACCCTAGTGGAATCTGATCTGTGGTCATATATGGTCATGTCCGTTGCCTGTTGGCTGAGGGCTCCGTCTGTTGGCAACTGTGTATGTGACAGCAGTCACAGCAAGGCAGCAAGGGTGCGAAAGCAAGGGTGTGAAAAGCAGCAGTGGCTGCTCTGCTTCAACAATCGGAAAGCCCCAGTCTCTATCAGGGTGAGTGCACCTGCCACAGGGAGGTTCTCCCCTGGACCCCTTGGGACAGTCACTCCACAGTTAGTGGCTCAGAGTCCAGCCAGTGTATCAGCACCAGGGTGTTGGCACACAACACCGGTGAGTTACGTACCACCTTCTGCCACATGGACTGGTGCATTGGATGGCATCCAGGTCTTTGGCGACCTGGCTGTTTCGGACTTGCTATAGACTGCCTCCACCATTGTTGGTTCTCTCAAGTGTTGGATACCTTCCTCAGTGGTGGTCCACTTGCCCAGGCAGCATACCAGATCATCCCTGATGGTGTAATTGGCTTTCACAGTCAACAGGAACCACGTCCAAAGGTTGTGGGTTCCAGTTCCCTTTCCAATCATTTTGTCAATCCCAGTGTCCCTACTTAGGGATCCCAGTTGCCTGGGTTGCCTGCCATCTAACTGCTGACGGTGGACCCCAGTATCCTAACATTGGAGCAACGAGGCAGCAATCCGTTCGCCAGACTTGTGGCTGTAATTTTTCCACAGATCTCGCAGCTTCTTTAAAACCTCAGAGTTTAGGGCCCAAGTGTTTTCCCCCTCCTTGGTGACTTTGTCGCTTCCTCATCCTGCTTCCTCTGATGCTGCTGGACAGAGGCTCAGTAGGCACAGGCCAAGCCCCAAAACATTGCTAGAAGTTGCCGGGTCTCACTGGGTTAGGCAAGGCACCCTTCCTTCCAGTGGTGTGCCAATTCATCAGGCTTATATGCCTGTTCAGGTGTAAAATCACAGGCTATCGGAGGTGATAAGGCAAAGGTTCTCAACGCCTTCTTCACCTCTGTCTTTACCAACACTGTTGGGTCCCGGGCGTTGGGAACGAAAATCCAGGTTGATCCAAACATAGACACACCATCAGTGAAGGAGGAGTTAGTATGTGAGTTATTACAGGAGCGTGACCCCTACAAATCGATGGGCCCTGACGCCATCCACCCAAGGGTGTTGAGAGAGCTGGCTGATACCATTGCAAGGCCACTCTCCATAGTCTTCGAGAAGTTGTGGAGATCGGGGGATGTCCCAGAGGACTGGAGGAAGGCGAACCCCTATCTACAAGAAGGGCCCAAGGGAGGATCCGGGTAATTATAGGCCCATCAGTCTTATTCCAGTGCCCGGGAAAATTATGGAACAGATCCTCTTAGGGGCCATTACAAGTCAAATGAAGCAAGTAAGCAAGTGTTTGGGAAAAGCCAACACGGCTTCACTAAGAGCGGATAGTGCCTGACAAATCTGGTGGCCTTTTACGATAAAGTGACCTGCTCGGTTGACATGGGGCGAGCGGTGGATGTTGTTTACCTGGACTTCTCCAAGGCTTTCGATATGGTTCCCCATGGCCTCCTCCTGGAGAAATTGTTGCATTACAGCCTAGACAAGTGGTCTGTGTGGTGGGTGGGAAATTGGCTGACAGGCCGCACCCAGAGGGTGGTGGTAAATGGGTCCTTTTCAAACTGGCAACCCGTCACAAGCGGGGTCCCCCAGGGATCGATATTGGGCCCAACGTTATTCAGTATCTTCATAAGAGATCTGGATAACGGGATCAAGTGTAGCCTGATGAAGTTTGCCAGTGATACCAAACTGAGTGGGGAAGTAGACATTCTGGAAGGGAGAGCCACCCTGCAGGAAGATCTCGATAGACTGGAAGAGTGGGCTAACAGGAACCTTATGAAGTTTAACAAGGACAAGTGTAAGGTCTTGCACCTGGGAAGACATAATCCAGGAGTGCAGCACAGACTGGGATTCACCTGGCTGGAGAGCAGCTCTGTGGAAGGGACCTGGGGGTCCTGGTGGACAGGAAGCTTACTATGAGTGAACAGTGTGCTGCTGCGGCCAAGAAGGCCAATAGGGTGCTGGATTGCATCAAAAAGGGCATCGCCAGCAGAGATAAAGAAGTCATCCCACTCTACTCAGCGCTTGTCAGGCCACACCTGGAGTACTGTGTGCAGTTCTGGTCCCCGCTATACAAAAAAGATGTGGACAGGCTGGAGGGGATCCAGAGAAGGGCCACCAAGATGATCAAAGGTCTGGGAAGCCTGCCATATGAGGATACGCTGAGAGAACTGGGTTTGTTCAGCCTTGAGAAAAGGAAGCTTAGAGGTGATCTCATCACCATGTATCAGTACTTGAAGGGAAGTTACAAAGAAGATGGACACTCCCTTTTTACAAGGAGTCACATGGAGAGGACAAGGGGTAATGGGTATAAGTTACTCTTAGGGAGATTCCAATTGGACACGAGAGGGAAATTTTTCACAATGAGAATAGTCAACCATTGGAATAATCTCCCCAGGGAAGTGGTTGACTCCGCTACACTGGATACCTTTAAGACTCAGCTGGACAGGGTGCTGGGCCATCTTGCCTAGACTGTGCTCTTGCCTAGAAAGGTTGGACCAGATGATCCTTGAGGTCCCTTCCAACCTGGTGTACTGTGATTCTATAATTCTATGATAACTGCCCTAGGCACCTGCCCAAATCTTCCCACAAACCCTGCTACCACCAATTGACCACATTTCTCTGTCACCTTACCAACAAGTTGTTTACTCTTATGCCAGGACCAAGCCAGGTTCCACACACCCAACAACAGGCCAACAATGTTAGATAATATGATCAAACAGCATACATAGGGATGTAGAAGAAACTTGGGTGCCCATGCAGCAGAGCTGGACACGTCCATCCCGGAGGAGCAGAGGGAGGTGTAATCCCTCATTCTCTCCACAAGGTAGCTCACGCAGCACAAGAACAGCATCAATGCCAGGGCCATATGCCAGCCCTGGCGCATGGCCATTGCTTTTATCAAAATGTGTCCAGGCACAGTGGAGTAAAGTGATAAGCACCACAGCAAACAGCAAAAGCAGCCACTGACAAGCCCTGGACTCTAATATACAGTAAAGCAAGCAAGCTCCGTGACCAGCACAGGACCCTGCCAGTTAACAACTATAACTGCTATAGCACGCTCAAATCAAAACTGTTGTTATCTCGAGCCCCTCGATAACTGTTGTTATCGAGAGCTTGAAAAAGGACTGTTGTGGGTTGACCCTGGCTAACAGCCAGACACCTACCCAGTTGCTTGCTCACTCCCCTCTCTTGTGGGATGGGGAGGAAACAGAAGGTGAGGAGACTTGTGGTTTGAGGTAATGACAGTTTAATGGGGAGAGCAAAAGCTGTGTGCACAAGCAAAGCGAAAAAAAAAAAAGGAATTTATTCACTACTTCCCATTGGCGGGCAGATGCTTAGCCACTTCTTGGCAAGGAGGACCTCAGCATTTGTTACACTTGCTTGGAAGGACAAATGCCATAACCATGAACATGCCCTCTTCCTCCTCCTTTCTCTGAGCTTTTATTGCTGAGAAGGATGTCATATGGTGTGGAATATCCCTTTGGTCAGTTGGGGTCAGCTGTCCTGGCTGTGTCACCTCCCAGCCCCTTGCCCACCCCCTGCCTACATGCTGGGTGGGGTGGGCAGAGTAGGAAAGAGAGAAAGCCTTGATGCTGTGCAAGCGCTGTTCAGCAATAGCCAGAACATTAGTGTGTCATCAACACCGTTTCAGCCACAAATGCAAAGCACAGCTCCATACAGACTGTTAGGAAGAAAGTTAACTCCATCCCAGCCAGACCCAGTAGACCTGTCTAGCAAAGATCCTGAAGGACCCAGATGTACTGGAGAAGCTGGCACAACTTCATCAACAACTTCATAAAAGTCACTGTGATCTTATTTACAAGTTGTTATGGAAATGGCTGACAGCTCCCAGGGAGACAGTTTTTCATGGCTCCTGAAGTTGCTCAGAAATTCTGATGGAGTCCAAAATACTTTGCCTTGGATGACACAGTGCACTTGTAGTGTTTTGAGACCACATAGATATCGATGCATTTACACGTAGGCACAAACAGCACCCACTTAGCCACAGCACTCTCTATCATGGGAACAGGTTGCAGACCATTGTCTTCACAGATCTTCTTGCTTGAATAGATTACACCAGGACTAAGAGCTTTTCACAAAGCGGTCAAGTATTTATGAGCCTGGAAACAGAGCAAATATATTTCTTTGCAAGTTAAGATAAATCCAGCTGGGATCTTAAAAAAATTAACAGATGAGCTTCGGAAAGGTATACTGCTTGCTTCAAGACAAGTGGAGATGTGAAGACATCTCCATCTAGAGTTCCCCCAACATGCAGAGGGTACAGTCATCCTGGATTGGCGAGGCTGTGTCAAGGGAGACATGTCACTATAGCAGCTGCTCATTTCTAGATGCTCATTTCATCCATCTGCCCTGCAAGCCATCGTACTGTTAACTACAGTTGCCTGTAAGGACATTTGTCTTCTCAGCAATGCTGTAATGGTTAGATACGCTACAGCTAACTGCAAAATGCCACAGACCTTCAGAAATTACTGCAGCGAGTCATATGTGCTGTTGCATAACGGAGTTAAATGAGGTCATTTTTCTCCCCTGTTCCAGGTACAGCAGTTTACACTGAAGAGCTCTGTCATCTTACACAAATGTTAATTAAACATGAAGTGTCTAAACCACCAAAATAAGAGCCCACGTCTGACCTTCAGTCCCCAGGAGCCAGCCTTACTCAGTAGATAACTGAATTATGGAGTTGCTGACTTTATGATGCAAACACATACACATTTAGGTAAATTCGATTCCCATTAGCATGGCTATAAATTAGGAGGGGATTTACTGCAAAACTATTAAACTCATTTGGTGCCAATTTCCAAAGTGTGTTTTGCTAGTTGAAATTCAGTTGAAACCAAATCTCTGCTGATATAATTCAAGTTCTGATCGTTTTCCCCAACAGGAAATTTGGCCTCTGCTTTGTTGCAGTGCATGAATTTTGATGAAAATCTTTCTGAACTTTCTGGAAAAGAACAGTCTTTTGTTCCTGGCCAAGAGCACACAAACTGTGCGAGCAAAGGCTTTCTGCACCAGTGACCTCCAGGTTGGTTTGCTGCAGTGATTGTAAATGGGGATGAATAAGCAAATACTACAGACTTGGTTTTTATTCTACTAAAGGAGCAGAAGTTCATCGTTCCAATGTTATGCTGATTCCCCAGCAGTCAATCCAGTTTAAGGTTATAATGCTCCTTTTTGACAGTTTTACTGACTTAGGTAACAGATATGCAGAAAATGTAAGCCGTCTCCCTGATGAGATTGTTCCGCTGTTTCTCACATTAGGGGCAATAGATTTGTCCCGGCAAGGGGTAAGATTTATGGGAGCTAATAATAAGTCTTTTTAATAACCAGGTTTTGGCTATTTCAGCTTCCCTCTCCAGGCCGAATTAAAGCTTGAGTGTTAGAAACTCAAATGTAGTCATCTGCCCTTTCTGGTTCTTGGAGTTGTGTGATGTGTTTGCAATGTCAGCTGCTTCTAAAATGAAAGAATATAGTTTTTGGAGTTGTGAAGAAGAGCTTGAAGCTATGAAGCACATGGTAACTGCTGTCTCAATTTACAGAATACATGAAGCGGTTACTTTGAGAAAGGTGCACAACAAATTCCATGTCAACACCATCTATATATGTCCAAGGACATGTAGAACACATCCAACCATGAAGAAGCAGGCCTCCCAGCCACCAGTACAAGGTTAGAGCTGAATCAGAGTTTCAGACTCCCTTAAGATATCTCTGTTCCCTTCCTCAGAATTTAAATGCTTCTCAGTATCTACAGGTGACATGCAAAACAGAAGTCTCTCCCACCACAACAGACAATTCTAATTACAACTTACATAAGGTGTTCAAGGTGTTCATCATTGGAAGTGTTCAAGGCCGGGTTGGATGGGGCTTTGAGCAACCTGATCTAGTGAAAGGTGCCCCTGCCCATGGCAGGGGCATTGGACTAGATGATCTTTAAAGGTCCCTTCCAACCCAAACTGTTTTATGATTCAATGATAGACCTCCCAGGTTTGACATGGCAGGGGAATTACTTCTGAATAAATGTTTGGTAGATCATCAGTTCCAGCCTAAGTCTATGAGAGTGGAAATGATGCTCAAGATCAAAAGAGCAGAAAAGTCAGATAAGGGGATGCCAAGGGAAAGCTGACTTAGGGAGGGCTTGAGGTGGAATTCAGACACCTTTACAGTAAAATCAGAACATTGGGAAGGGGAGAGCATGGCTCTGTACAACAGATGAGGCCTTTTATCAGGAGTAGAGTGGAAATGCTGCCTGCTTGTACCATTTATGGAGAGGACAACTGAGGAAACAAGGGCTCAGAGGTTGGTAGTTGCTCAGTGGCAAAGGTAAGAGTAGCACAGAGGCCTTCTGGCTCCAGTGCCAGGGTCTGGTCACTTCCTGGTGTGAAATCTTTTTCCTTACTACAGTTTAATCATTTGGGCTGAAATTTTCCAAATTGGAAATTCTATTCATGGCTGAATTTGAAAACTCGAGGCAGAATTGTTCAGGTCTTTCTGAGCAGGTAGCTCTGGTACTCCCACACCTTGAGGCAATGTGGGAATTTTGGCAGGGCATAAGCTTGGTTCAAAGCCCTTGCTATCTCCATTATCTGTATATTGTTGTGCTGATTTTGGCTGGGATAGAGGTAATTTTCTTCATAGTAACTAGCATGGGGCTATGTTTTGGATTTGTGCTAAACACAGTGTTGATAGTATGGAGATGGTTTAGTTGTTGCTAAGTAGTGCTTACACTAGTCAAGGACTTTTTCAGCTTCCCATGCTCTGCCAGGTGCACGAGAAGCTGGGAGGGGACACAGCTGGGACAGCTGACCCCAAGTGACCAAAGGAATGTTCCATACCGTATGACGTCATGCTCAGCATATAAAGCTGGGGGAAGAAGAAGGAAGAGGGTAATGTTTGGAGTGATGGTGTTTGTCTTCCCAAGTAACCGTTATGCATGATGGAGCCCTGCTTTCCTGGAGATGGCTGAACACCTGCCTGCCGATGGGAAGTAGTGAATGAATTCCTTCTTTTGCTTTGCTTGCGTGTGCAGCTTTTGCTTTACCTATTAAACTGTCTTCATTTCAACCCATGAGTTTTCTCACTTTTACCCTTCCGATTCCCTCCCCAATCCCACCGGGGGGAGTGAGCGAGCGGCTGTGTGGTGCTTGGTTACTGACTGGGGCTAAACCACAACAATTGTATAATGAAGAGACTAGAAGATGTTGCAAGTTCATCACAGTACTGCAAGTGAGGGTTTAATGCACACTTCTGTGAACCACAGAGCTACATACTTAAGCACTAAATGAACGGATGTCTTAAGGAAAATAGCATGTGATCATGTCGTTTAGAATGGAGTCATAACACGTGCACAACATGAGCATGGGTAACCTGAAATCCATCATTATGATACTTTCGTATGCTTGGTTTTGCAGTTTTAATGGTATATGTGTAATATATATTTATGCATGTGTGTCTCTATATACACACAATATATGTATTTAAGCTTTGCTGTTGAAAAGCAGCCAACCTCTGTTTCAGTAGCAGTTGCAAACAAGTTATACATAACACTGAAATAAAGCTGAAGAAAGGATTGTTTTGATCTGAGGTATTATTTCTGTTCTGATTGCCTTTTTCTTTTCTTCCTTTGCTTTAGTCAAAACTATTAACCCGAGATCATACCTCAGAGCTAAGACAAGCCCATGGGGAGTTTCTAAAATATCCAGAAGCAGTGCAAAGAAGCAATTTTGCTTTATTTTGCTAGCTATGATTGTAGATGTTCTGTGCCAGGTCTAGTCTCTCCTGTATGCTCAGGAATATTACTTACACAATCCTAATTGATGAACACGAATTAACTGGCATAGGTAAACTGGCATTAGCGTACCATCCCCTCCATGCATGAGATGAACCACCCACTGGAACAGACTCCACCTAGAAATTGTGCTGCTCTGGGAGCTGTAATAAAATTATTTGAGTTTCCACATTTTAAAGTAACTCTTCATCTCAGTGCTGATGCGTGGACATGGCTAGCGGCAACAATCCTGGTTGTAATAGGATTAAATTAAGGAGTAATAGGATTAAGTTAAGGAATGGAAAATGAAACTTCTGTAACAAATTTCCTGATGATGAGACTCAGATAACCTGACAAGTAAAGCTCATCACCTGACATTGAATCACTTAGGAAATATACAGTACAGAAATTTGATATGGGAAAGGATTAAATCTAATGCCTCTTCTCCATCTCAGAGTTTTACTGATTCCTATCTTCTTTGCAGACTTGTGTAATTTAGCATAGAGAAAACAATTAAGAAGAACAAACACTGTTGCAAGTTTACTTTTATAAATCACCCCTCTGGAGAGAAGGTGGGCTTCTCCTGTCGTTGACTCTGAACAAAATGATCAAGATTTGAAAGAGAGGTTGGAGCAAAGTGTAGTCTGAATGCTCATCTGAATCACTCATTTACAAAGGCGAGAGGAAGAGGTCCTAGACTTCCAAGGATTTCAGGCTGCTATTCTATGAACCTGCTTTCAACCAAGGCAAATCCTTTTTATTTATTTCAAATGCCTTTGAAATACCTTTAGTTATTTGCACATTGCTTCCTTGAAAAGCAGTAAAGATACATGTATGTGGATGATTCAGCTGAAAAAAAATCTTTTAAATGGCCATTCTCATGTTCTTGATACAGAGGGAGCATTTTGTTGCTATTTGTTTACTTTACAGAAGTTCCAGCTGAAATTTTCTCCCTCGGTAGCTAGACAAGATACTTGTTCAGGAAAAGGTTAATCTGGGTCTAGGAATGTTAGTCCTAAATCGGAATTGTACCCAGCTGGCAGTACATTGGATATTTCCCTCCTGTCTGCCAACTTTCTCCCTAGAGGAGCTAAAGACTAGGTTTACAGACAGCCGACACAGATGGAGAAGTTGAACAATTCCTTTTGTCCTCAGAAACCTGGAGAGCAAGATAAAATGCAGGGTGCATCCTCACTTACACACTATGCTGTCTGCTTTGTGTAAGGTAGGTCAGCAGCCTGCGTCTTACATAATGCCTAGGGCACTTATGGGCACCTAAACGATGAGGAAGGATGTGTATGGGCTTTCACTAACAAGTAGACCAGGCTAAGCCTTTTTTATTTCAGAATGTGCTGGAAACTGATACCTGAGAGTGAATTTGATATTGAAATAGTTTGGATTCAAGGAGAGGACGGGCTCAGGCTATCAGTTAGACGCAGCCAGGATGGTTATGTGTCTTGAACTGAAATCTCTTAAAACCTGGACCAGTATCTTAACCAGAGATCTTATTTCCCTTCAGGGTCAGTGGGATTTTATCCACCAGGGGTGAGAATCACATTATTCAATGGTAGATGTATAAGCAGAACCTACTACAGTTTTTACCATGACTTTTTCCTTCCTTGGAATTGGGTTGGTGATGGCAGGGAGCATAGAGTTAACAGTTTTAGCTTCCTTCTTCTCTACTTTCTCTCCCTTTTTGGGAGGAAAGGAAGGGCCTCTTGTAGGCTGAAATTATCACCTGCCTTCTTCAGGAAGCCTTTGACACACTGGGGGCACGAAGAGAGGCATGTGGACATTGTTGTTTCTAGGGATGCGTTTCTGAGGCTGGACATGACGGCTGCTGCCTGGTCCTTGGGCAGATCAGCCACGCAGACAGATCAGCTGTGAGTCTCATCATCAGCAACAAGGAGGCAGCTTTAGGACAGTGGGCAATTCAAAAGGATGTGATGAACTTCCTAGTGCTGCTTTAGAGCCAAACATTTCTTCAGCCGCTCCTGTGTTAGGCATAGATTGAATAGCAGATGCAAAATGGGCAAAATTGGTTAAAACTTCCATTTCTCCATGAATCCATCAGAAAACACTTTCCAAAGTGTTTCCTACCTAGGACGTCTCAGTACTTTGTGGTCCCTGAGACCAGTACATCAGCAGAGCCCTGTCTGCTTGACAAACAGACCTAATGTTATTTCAATTCATATCAGCCGAAGACCAAATACGTGTGTTCTAGCTTTGCAGATATGAAGGCCAGGTAGGTAACTAGCTTGAATCAGAGCAACTCTGCAGGCAGAACTGTAAGTGTTGCATCATAAAACAATTTCCTAAGTCACCAATAGCAACTAAATTTGAACAGCTTCTTTATGCTGCCAAGCAAATCCAGGAGAGTAACATGGCAAGGCAGTGGAGTGAGAGAAAAATAAATTTTCATTTAACTCAGGTAGGAGTTAACTGGAGTGTGAAAATTTGGTGGTCAGTTCCTGCTATAGAAAAAAAACATTCTCATTGTCCTGAGGGGCAGAATTGTGGAAAAAGCTGATTTTTTGTATTCACAGCCTGAGTGAAAAACTCTAAAATTAATTTATTTGGGCTTGATCCAAAGCAAAAAAGCCCAACAGTAAAACCAAACAGATTTCATGTCAATTGGAACAGCTATTTTTCTTTTTTAACAGTTGAAAAACTACATTTAGGTAAAACGTAGGTCTCAAAACTTTGTTTCTGTAACAGAAAATTCCAAATGTTCTATTAAAAAAAAGAAGTGGAAACAGGACTTGACACTTTTAGTAGTTCAGAATATCTGAATTTGTAATTTATGGCAATTAAACTATCTGACCAAAACATTTCATGCCAGTCTGCTCAAGGAAGTCTGGTAGCAGAGCTACGAGCTGCACAGGGGCATGTTTCTGTATGCCGGAGCAGACACAGTTAAACAATCCTTCCACCCCACAAGAGAAAAAGGAAAATGTTCATGCAAGTGAAAGCTCCAGTACAAAGGAGACAGAGGCCTATAAAAGATGAATGAGCACTGGCAGCGCGGTGCTTTCCTCGTGATGTAGGTAGTCCATGCAGTGGTACTTGCAGGGAGGACTGAAGAGCAAGGCTGTCCCAGGGATGGCAGGTTTTGCCTTCATGTTTAAAGCAAGCTGATGTGAATGGAGGGGCTCTCCTGGGTGTGGAGGGCTGTGGCTTGCACTGTGCTGCACATATGGGCATGTGTTGTGCTGCATGAATCCCTAATGTAGCCAGCTCACTGTAACGGAGGAGCCTGCAGGCAGTTCTCAGTTGGTATTGGTGATTACACCACCTGCATGGCCTTGCCTTTATTAAAAAGTGCAGCAAGAACTTCTAATGCAAGTATCCTTCCTGTTTGACAGTAGAAATGATGAATAGAATTGTTTCCTTGTGAGAAAATCCTGCAATAGCTCAAATGACCAAAATAGGAGAATCTCTTTTATGAATGGGATCTGCACAGTGGGCTGTGCGTGGATTGGACGGCTGTTTGATGCTATGCCACTCGGGGTTCCCAGCATCTCAAAGGGTGTAAGGTTATCTGTACTATTCTCTCTTTATAGTCTTAGCTCTAGTAAGTAACATCTTAAATGATACTTTACAGAGTCTGAATGCCCCACCATTTAAAAAAGATGTTCAGGTCCTTGAATGCATCCAGAGGAGGCCAACAGAGCTGGTGACAGGACTGGAAGGCATGTCCTATGAGGAATGGCTAAGGACTTTGGATTTGTCTAGTTTGGAGAAAAGGAGGCTGAGGGGCACCTCATTGCTCTCTACAGCTTCCTGAGGAGGGGAAGTGGAGAGGGAGGTGCTGATCTCTTCTCCCTGGTATCCAGTGGTAGGACGTGTGGGAATGGTTCAAAGCTGCACCGGGGAGGTTCAGACTGGACATCAGGAAGCATTTCTTTACCAAGGGGGTGGTGAAACACTGGAACAGGCTTCCTAGAGAGGTGGTCAGGTTGGATGGGACTTTGAGCAACCTGATCTGGTGAAAGATGTCCCTGCCCATGGCTGGAGGTTTGGTCTAGATGATCTTTAAAGGTCCCTTCCAACTGAAACCATTCTGTAATTCTGTGATCTGGGTACTTCTATACACATTGCTGCCTTGTAGCTTCAAAATACCATCACTATCCTTTATAGAGGAACAAATTATGGAGCTTCGTTGTGGGCATGCTTCCTCACCACCGACCCCAGTCCATCCAGAGCACAAGCTAGAGCTTATGTGCAAAGTGTGCCTTCAGCTGTCTCCACACTCTCTGCCTGCTTAGCCCCACTGGGAGCTCTGGAGCTGGATCGACACCTGCACCAGAGCACATCCTGCTTAAACAGCATGGAGAGTAGAAAAGGAAGTAGATGCACCGGACTCATGAGCAGGCTGTGATAAAGGTAAGTAATTTACTGGAAGATTGCAGGTGTGCTTGCAATGATGTCTTCACCTGGACTGGGTGAGACTCACCAAGCTGCTGTTCTGCTGAATTCCTGTATTCCTATATCCACTTGGTTAATGGTCCTATGGGACCACACCAGCACAAGAATGATCCCTTGCTACTCATTATCTTAAACTATGTACAAAATATCTCTGGACTATCTTAACTATGCTCAGAAGACTGTCCCAAGGGGCCATTTTTGCACCTGCAGGCACAGTTACTACTGTATACTAAAGCATCTTTTCTATGTACAGTTAGGTCAGGTCTGTAGCAGGAATCATAGAATCATAGAACCATTAAGGTTGGGAAAGACCTCAGAGATCATCAAGTCCAACCATCAACTAACACCACCATGACTCCTAAACTAGGCCCTGGAGTGCCATGTCTATACCTTTATTGAACGCCTCCAGGGTTGACGACTCCACCACCTCTCTGGGAAGCCTGTTCCAATGCTTAACCACTCTTTCGGTAAAGAAATTCTTCCTGATGTCCAGTCGAAACCTCCCCTGATGCAACTTGAGGCCATTCCCTCTCATCCTATCGCTAGTTTCTTGGGAGAAGAGTCCAACACCCGCTTCACTACAACCTCCTTTCAGGTAGTTGTAGAGAGCGAGAAGGTCTCCCCTCAGCCTCCTCTTCTCCAAGCTAGACAGCCCCAGTTCCCTCAGGCGCTCCTCATAAGACTTGTTCTCTAGACCCTTTCACCAGCCTCGTTGCCCTTCTCTGGACACGCTCCAGCACCTCAGTGTCCTTCCTGAGGGGCCCAAAACTGAACACAGTATTCGAGGTGCGGCCTCACCAGTGCCAAGTACAGGGTCACGATCACTTCCCTACTCCTGCTGGTCACACTATTCCTGATACAAGCCAGGATGCCATTGGCCTTCTTGGCCACCTGGGCACACTGCCGGCTCATGTTCAGCGGGCTGTCGACCAGCACCCCCAGGTCCTTTTCTGCTGGGCAGCTCTCCAGCCACTCTTCCCCAAGCCTGTAGCATTGCATGGGGTTGTTGTGACCCAAGTGCAGGATCCGGCACTTGGCCTTGTTAAACCTCAAACTGCCTGGGAAGTCTCTGGGATGGCCAGATTCACCACCCTAGGATGTGACTCGGCACATCATGACAAACAGATTGGTCTAGGCACAGGCAGGAGCTGCCAGGAAGGTCTCTGAAATTGAGTTAGTCAAGAGTTTAGTTGCAAGGGTCTCTAGGAGGGCAGTAAATCACCTTGTCTCAGGTCAGACTGTTGTCTGAAGCCAGTCCATTGTCTCAACCCTGCAGATAATGAGCTCAGGATTTTCTGGACACGCAGGGAATTAATGACTCAAGTGCACTAGGTGTGCACATAGGCACAGCCTTGATACCCAATTACACCAGTTATAACTGTAGGACAAACTTGAGTTTCACCCTTAAGACTTAAATGCTCTAGCTCTTGCCATAAAGTCTGCACTCCAGGTGGCTCTAACTCACATGCTGACAACACTGGGCTAATGAGAGGTCTGCTTGGTGACTTTGCTGCCATTTATCTCACAGATCTCAGGAGCAGGAGGCTGCTGATTGCGCTGTCTGTTGACACTGTATTTAACATTTGCAGGAAACTTTTCCTGAGTGCCCTCTATTCCCTTACAGTAGCCAGTAGGGCTTCTTGTGTCTTCCTCAGAAGCCTGTGAATGTTAGGAAAAAGATCCTGGGCTGCGTAAATTAGCCCTCTGATCAAATACGGCACTTCCAGTATTCCTTGTCTATACCTACGTATTTGAGTTATCACAGGGTCACAGAGTAATGGAAGCTGGAAGGAACCTCGGAGGTCTCTAGTTGAACCTCCTGCTCACAGCAAGGTCAGCTTTGAGATCAGACCAGGTTGCTCAGGGCTTTATCCAGTCAGATCTTGAAAACCTTGAAGAATAGAGTCTGTCCAGTCTCTCTTGGTTACCTGTCCCAGTACTTGACTGTCCTCATAGGGAAGATTTTTCCTTATATCCAGCGTGAACTTCTCTTCCTTCAGTTTACATCCACTGTTTGTCATCCTCCTGCCCTGCACTGCAGTGAAGAGCTTGGCTCTGTCTCCTTCATGACCTCCCATTAAACACTGGGGGCTCCTGTTAGGCCCCCTGAAGTCTTTGCTTTTCCAGGCAGAATAAGCCCAGCTCCCCCATCCTCTCCTCACAGGTCAAGTGCTCCAGCCCCAACCATCTTGGTGTCCCTTCCCTGAATTTGCTCCAATTTATCAGTCTTCCCTGTATTCCTTGTATCACCCCAAAACTGGATGCAGTACGTACATGTGATCCAATGAGTGCTGAGCAGCGGGGGATAATAACCTCCCTGGATCTTCTGGCTCTGCTCCTGTTCACATGGCCCAGGAGGCTGTTGGTGTCTTTCCTGCCAGGACACATGGCTGGCCCGTGCCCAGCTTGCAGCCTGCCGGGCCCCCCAGGGACTTTTCTGCAGAGCTGCTCCCCAGCCTGCCAGTCCTTTAGTTGTGTTGTTGCCAGGGGCTCTTCTTCCCAGGGGCAGGACTTTGGGGTTCCTGTTGTTTCCTTCCTCCAGCCTGTCTAGGTCCCTCTGAACGGCAGCCCTGCTTCATACTGACTTTCTCCCCAATGTGGTGAAAAGAGAAGGTGGATGAAGAAATAGGGATGTTGTTGTTTCTGCCTCTCCCTTTTGTTCTTTCAGCTGCAAAGAGGTTTTTTTGGGGGACAAAATCAAGAAGCATTTACTAAAAAAGTATAACTCAGGAGAAAACTGATCAGTAAGCTCCACTTGAAGAAGTAGATAAGCAACAATAAGTCTATGCTTAAAAAGTCAGCTCTGGACAGGAAAAAAAGGATGCAAAATTTTAAAGAGCTTTCATTGAATGTAAAACAATGTCAGCCTTCTGTAAAAAAATATTAAACTTATGAAATAATTTTTAAAAAATCCCTGTTATCTAAACATCACGGACATTTGGACCGAAGCCTGTTTTCTCCAGTCAGAATGTGAGCAGAGCTGTGCAGCACCCAGGACCGATGAGATCAGTGTCCCAGGCTCACTTGATACAGAATTACACTAAACTAGTGAACCAAATACAGGCACAGAGTGGTGATTTCAAAAGCCCTAAGTCTGGCTAATTTTAACAGCCTGACATGAGTATGCAGTTGCTCTTCCCTGAAGATATGCTGGTGCCTACTAATCTTCTCATTTTGGGATGTCTGAACTCAGGCAGTAGCTGCTCCAAGCTGACTCTGAAATGGGTGCTGTGCAGAATGAATGAACTCAGCAGCAGTTAGGCTCACACTTGATGAGATAAATTATGGCATAACAGTGTTCAGCTCCTGAAATAGGAAAGACTGGCATTTTGCAGTAGGGAACATGTGTTGCATCTTTTTTCCAATGCCATCACTTCGGGACAAATACACTTTGAATGTCAATTTGTTAAGAATCAGTAATACCAATTCATAAAAAGTTCCAATGCAGGTGTTACTGTGTATGGGAGGAGAAAAAAAACATGTTCCTTGAACAGAGGATCTATTTTTTTCTATTGGAATAGAAAGCGTTACCAAATGAGAGCTCTCCCCCATTCCCATGAGACTAGTTTTCTCAGATCCACTTTATATCAGGATAAATAACCACACAACAATCCTTAAGCAGTGCAAAAGGGACAGGCAGGCTCAGGGCCTTTGTATCTGAGTATTTGTCTGTATAGAACATTTAGAGTTTATCTCTGAATAGATCTGGACACAGTAAACCATACCTTTTCATGGGGGATAATCTGCTCAGAAGACTTGAACACAGGACCAGTGTGTCTGGCTCTGAGGTGCGAAAGTAGGGTATGCATCAGAAAGGATAGCAGGGCTATCCTTACATCCCAGCACAACAGCCTGGCTTCTGCTGCAGAAGATGACTGTGTTCCCTGTGTCCCACTGCTCCCTCTTGTTTTAGCTTCTTTGGAGCTACTGGATGCTGTAATTTATAGGAGTTTTCAGCCTTCAGTAAATTAACTGAGTGCACATCTGGTCTCTAATTGTAGGATTACCATTTATACAGTTTTTGTTGTGCGCTCTTAGAATAAAGCTGAAGATTGGGTCTGCAGGCTCTCTCTGCCTCCTTTGAGCCTGTGGAGACAATATGACAACACACACCATACTTTCTGCTTATTTAACATAGGTGCAGCTTGTAGCCAGCACCACTGCTAGAGAATGTGGAGTAAAACACAGCCTAAGCCCTATGTACTGATTGCATCAAGGGCTTTCAAGGAGCAACTCTAAGATCAGCTGATATCCTCATTATTTCACCCAGCAGTTTTCAGCAGGAGCAGCTCAGCAACCTTTGTAACCATTGATGGGAAGGTTTCTTCCTGCTTGCAGGGAAGAATATAAAATAATGCATTATTTTCCAAGGTAAAAGCTAGATTTTTTTTTTTCACATTATGAAGCTGTAAGTGTGACAAGATTTAAGTTGGCCTCAGGAATGCTGATTAAATGCAAATAAAGGAGAGAAGGATATATTCTCTGCAACCCCTACTTATATATATTGCTAATACAGTTTGTGTTGAGAATTTCAATGCAAGAGTAGCTATGGTTCATCTACCAGCCGTAACTTTAACTGTGACTGTAACTGTCCCCTTGCAAATGTGTATATTGCTCAAAGCTGGAAGCATCTGTGCTAAAGACCATTAAATTGATGTGCTGATATACACACGCAAAAGGTTCAAGTTTCAGTTGCTGCATAATTGAAATACTCATTATACATACACAGTCAGAGTTAGACATAATGACAAATACTGCATTTATTGATGTATAACCATCGTGTTACTATTCAACTTATGTCTTGACTCTGGGAAAAGCCTATAGATGTGGAACGAATTTGCTTGGCTAAATGGTTGATGTTGTAAACATCGATTTGAAATGGAGGTGGAGGAGGAGGGAGTGGGAAAAAAAAAAGCATTAAAAAAAATCCAGCAGCAACAAAACACAGAAGACACACTCCCAAATGTATAACTGTGATCGAAAGTGTAAAGCACATCTTTAGTGTTGCTGGGTGTGATCCTCTTTCACTCTCTTTTGTTTGGGCTCATGGCTACAGGAGATACTCAGCTCCCTAGTAGAAGAGCAGTCTGGGAAAAAGGATGAAAAGGACTAAGACAAATCATCATAATATGCATGAATTTATCGTTACCAGGTTGATTAGTCTGTGTGATGTGTATCATTTGATGTTCTCTCTATCTCATTCAAGTCACAAAATTATTCAGGTTGGAAGAGACTTTGGAGAGTCTCTAGTTCAACCTCCTACTCAAAGCATGGTCACCCAGGCATCAGACCAGGTTTCTCAGGGCTTTTTCCATTTGGGGCTTGAAAAACTCCAGGAACAGTGGCAGCACAACGTCTCTGAGCAGCCTGTCCCAGGGCTTAGCTGTCCTCATGGGGAAATTTTTTTTCATTTATCAATGTCTTTCTTGTATCGGGGATGTGTCTATGTGCAAAACTGGACACTATGTTTTAGATACGATCTACAAGTGCTATCTAGAAGGGGGATGATCACTTCCCTGGATCTTCTGGCTCTGCTCCTGCTCATTCAACCCAGGAGGCTGTTGGTCTCTTTGCTTGTAATCTGCCAGGACCCCTAAGGCCTTTTCAGCAGAGCTGCTCCCCAACCCATTGGTCTCCAGCTCATCCTTCAAGGGCAGGACTTAGGCTTTGTGATTTTTTTTTAAATTTCGTAAGGTTCTTGTGTGCCCCTTCCTCCAGCCTGTCTAGGTCTCTCTGGATGACAGCTCTGCCTTCAAGAGTTTCAGCGGCTCCTCCCAATAAGTATTGTAGGAGAAATTGATGAAAGCCTTGCTAGAATTGAGGTAAATGACATCCACTGCTCCTCCTCATCCACAGATCGTCATTTTATCCTAGAAGGCAGTCAGGTTGGTCAGGTGTGATTTCCCCTTGGTCAATCCATGCCGACTGTTCGCACTCATCTTCTTCATTTGTCTGGACATAGCTTCAAAAGGGACTTGCTCCATGAATTTCCCAGGGATTGAAGTGAAGCTGACTAGCCTGCTGTTCCCCAAATCATCCTTTTGGCCTTTTTTAAGATAGGTGCAATATATTTGTCATTGGCCAGTCATCAGGGACCTCTCCGAATCTCTGGAGACTTTCAAAGATGACTGTGACTGTGGCTGTGGCATTGGCCAGTTCTCTCAGCCCCCTTGGATGAAGCCTGTCAGGTCTCTGCTGTCTCATGGTAACTAGAGCCAGGCATGCCAATGATCATTGCATCCCCAACCAGTCCTTCTGTGGCAGTGAGCAGCAGATCCAGCTGTGTGTCACCCCTGACTGGCCCATCCACTACCTCTATGAAGAAGCACACTCCAGAAATCTCCTGGGCTGCTTTCATCCGACCATGTTGCTCTTCCAGCAGATATCAGAGAGGTTAAAGTCTCCGATAGGAACAAGGGCATGTGATCCAGAGGTGTTTTGAGAAGGCTTGTCCACTTCCTTATTGTGATTGGTCATCTGGAACACACTCCCACCACAATGTTGCCCTTACTGGCCTCTTTCTGCACCTGACCCATAAGCTCCCGACCTGACTGTTGTCCATCCTGTAGAGAAGCTCCTTGCATGTGTCTGAGCTGCTCCTTCACATGGGCGACCTCATCCTCACTGCTCCTGCCCATCCTTTCTAAAGAGCTTGTATTTGTCTGTGGCAGCAGTCCAGTCGTGTGAGCAGTCTCACCAAGTCTCCGTTTGCTCTTGCAGTGACATAGTTTTGTGACCACATGTGGAGCTTTAGATGCTTTGTTTACCAAAGTCACGATGAAGCTTTGTGCACATAGATATCCTTATGAATAGATATCCTTATGATTTTTCTTTTTCTTAAAAAAATGTAACTACTTTTTCTCCAGGTGACTGATTCTGCTTTATTCGAGTCACCTCCATGTTAGCTTAGGATCCCACTTGAGCTGAGTCTCTGGGACATGCTGGGAATTGAAGGGTTTGATAGCAAAGAACAAAAAAAGTGAGATAAACAACTAAAAATCCCACCCTAGTCCTGCGAATATAAAAGGGTGAAAGGAGATTTTTATTGATTCCCTCAGACCACGAACTTTATAGCATGTGTGAAAACAAGTTCTTTCTAAATGGTCATTGCTGCCATTTTTCTTTGTTGACAGCCAAAACGAGCAAGGGAAGCTTATATATTTATATGTTGGCCATAGCCCAGGAGTTATTGGGAAGGCACACTGAGACATCTATGCATATAAATGACTTTCAGTGTAAGAGTTATTGCTTATCCTCCAGTAGTGATAAACAGATTACCTTATCTCATATATTATAGAAGCAAGACACTGAGTAAGAACAATCAGATTCAATAGGACAGGAGATTGAAATATTAGTCATATTTCTTCTCCCATCATGATCAAAGTCTAGGCAACATTACAGAGGCTCCAGTTTTCCTTTTCTTCTTGACCATTTTGTTAGAAATTAGTAGCTAATAGATAAGCTATAGGATAATAATTTTTTTTAAATTAGGTTTGTCCTCAGCAGTCCTATGGCAATATGGAAAAAATAGCCACATGCACAGTAAAAACTAAACACAGGTTTAGCACTAGCATCAAGTAAGCACATTAACCAAGTAAAATCCTTGCATTTATTATACTCACACTCCCAAATGACAAATATCAGAGATCTCATCTTGGGCAATCAGTTCTCTCTTTCTAAGCTTTTAAGAATATTGTTTTTATCCCTAAACCATATATTTTTCATATAAATTTGTAGGATACCGCCAATAGTTATATACTCCATTCTGTAGTGTAGTGTAGTCTGTTCTCTGAGTATCGTATTGCAATAGCTATTAGTATACTTATATTCATCGTTGGAATCCTTAGCAGCAGTCACAAGTGCAAGTGGTTGTAAGACTTACTGTCTGGCAAGCACATCTTAATCTAAAATACCCTTGTGATTTAGTATAGAGACATTTTAAACCCTAACGTATTAGTGTCTACAGTAATGCTGTTATTAATACTAATGGTCCTATTACTCAATTAAGAAAAATACATGCTTTCTTATTACGCACTTATGTTCAAGGTCTTACATTTATTTCTGTTCTGCCAAAGTTTTGTGCATGTGATATATACCTCCATAATCGGTAATGGGAAAAGAACTAGTCTTGTTAAAGAAGAGATATTGATGACCTTTCTTAGCATAGCTGAAGGGTTAATGAGGTTGCCCAGGATGTCGGAGATCTGTGTTCAGGCCAGCCAAAGGGACTCAAAAAACACACCTCATGAGAGAGTGGTTTTCCCAGCCTAATCAGGGCAGGTGTTTTGGGGTCTCTCACCCCCTGGGTGAATGCAGTAACACGAAGCTGCTTATAAAATGTAAGCGATATGCTGACATTGGCCTTCTTTCCCGCTGTGTTTTAAGCAGTTACACCTGTACTTTATGAGGAGGCTGTTGGGGCGTTAGGCACGCTGTGAGAGCACGTGCTGATCTGATCAGGCCTCTTAGGGGTCTGTGTGCTCCTTTGCGTTATTTTTGGGTCTGGCTTGAGTAGAAATAGGTGCCAAACTACTGAGAGGGGGCGTATGCAGAGCTCTGTGCACCTGGGGAACTTCACAATCCAAACAGACCAGATGAGCTGCATCACTCTGATACAGTCATAATGAGAACTGCCCTGGTGGGAATTATAAATGATTTTGGGAAAGGCAGCACTAACGCTGGTTGTAAACTGTTTCTCACTTTAGCTTTACAGTGGGGATAGTCATTGTGCAATATTGCTCACTACTGGAACATTGACATTTGCATTTATGAAATTCGACTGGAGTATCTCTTCACTTGGAAGACATCTAAACGCCTCTTTTCAACGCTCAGGAACATAACTCCGAAGAGTGATCAGGGAGCAGTAGCAAGTTTATTGTTCAGTAGTTGGTGGAAAGAGGTGTGCGTTGGTCCGCCCTGAACATTTCCAGAGATGTCAAGAGCAACTCTGAGAAGGGAAAACATCCCTGCTGTCGTGCTGCACTCTAGATGCCTGTTGAAGACTATGCGTTACACAAAGGGTCCTCCTTGGGGTGGCTCTGGTGACAGGGAGCTCCCAAATCCAGCTCTTGGGGATTACCTGGTAGCACAACATATAGTGAAAGGATATGAAGTTTGTCTTGACACATGCTAGCATGGGCTGGAGTCAGTCAGAAGTCCAGGATCCAGGGCATCGTGGTCTTTAGAGTCATGTATAAATTATGGGCAGGGAAGGACACTCCAAAGCCATTCGTCAAACTAAAATATCTCCTCACCGCTGTGCACAGTCAATAAATCATCACAGCTTTCACCAGCTATTCATGTCCTGAAGAGGTCCACTAGCTTTTTAGGGGAAATGCTGTTAAAAGAGATTCTCCACACCAGCAGTACTCTGGCCAGGCCTTAGCTGGGGACCTGAGGCTCCTTCTAACTATGACGGATGTGTTGCCTCTTATGCACTCCCCTCCTAGGGAAAAATCCAAAGTGATTTCTTTTACATAAGCTGATTCAGAAACTGCATGAGAACGTCTTTTTGAGGTCAAGGGCTAGCTGGCCACGGCCAAAAGCAAGCATGGGACTGTGCCAACATGTGCAGAGGATGTCGTTGCACTGCCCACAGCCTACGTGGTCTTTACCCATGCAGAATACCTGAGGATAAGCAGAGATGTCCTGACTCTGAGACCGGACCAGACACCACGCAGTGTGGCTAACCCCACCAGTAGGGGTAGGTCTCCTTCTCCAGTTTGCAGCATGTGCAGTGAAAGAAAGATCTTGTTGCTTCCATTTAAGGTTCTTGCTGAATTAAGCACTCATTTGCACCCACAAAGGTTAAAAGAGTAGTACTGGTTGCCAGGTCTAATAGTAAAGGCAATATGAAATGTTTTACAGAATTGTGGGGGAAGTTGGTGCAGATATCTGATTTTCATGGAGAAACAAGAGCTGTAAGACTTTCCAACTTCATCTTTGAAAATTCTGTCCTTAAATTTTAGCTGAATGTATTTTTCAGGCATTCATAATATGCTTTAACTAAAATGCAGAATTGTTAATTGGGCAGCAGTTTATTCAACAATTAGATTTGTAATTGTTCATTTTAGTACACTTACAAATAAAGAAACCCTAACCCACACCCTTTCTGACTCAACAGATCTGTCCACCTATGCTGACATATTTTAAATTGGTAAATCAAGTCCTGAAGTTTAATTCTGTTAATTTCCATGGAAAATTCATGCACTACAGGAGAATGCATTGCAATCTATTTTACGTTTTGTATCACAAAATCGTTATTACTAGTGGGTGATTTGCAAGTCAATAAAAACCAACCAACTTGACTTCCCGATCCTGTGCTGAATATGCTGTCAGTTAAGACCAAATCAATTTTACTTACAAATTGGACAAATTTGATGTGGAGTCATTGATCAACTACAGAGGCTCCAAGAGTTGTTGTTTGTTTTTTTTTTTAAGAGGGGAATTATATTTGAAAGTTAATTATGGCTTTTAAAACATGCACTCATCATTGCATTGTAAATATGTAAGCAACTATAACGTTGCCTGGATGTTTCTCATCTGAACTCTTGGTAAATAAAAGGTGGAAGAAGTGATTTTAAGAAATGCTCAGCACATATTCTGTGTTACATCCTAGACAGCATGCAACATACAGCTGCTTATTTTCTGTGACTAAAGCATTTTTGTACAGAAAGGGCCATGTCTTTGCTGCAAGTGCATTATCTAGAAATCTGGCTTCCAGGTTGCTGCTGGCAGCAAGCTTCTGTTTTATTCGGTGAGCTGGTAGCTTAAGAGGCTGAGCTTAGTGAAAAACAACCGCACTTATCTGTACTGTGGACTCCGGGGGACTCTTAACATTAAGGCTTTCATTGCTGGCAGCGCAAAAGGAGTTGCTTTAATGAGCTTTAAAGTCACATTAGAATGCAATAAAAATCAAAGTTCTCGCAAAGCATTCTTAGCAAGATCTGCTCCCTGGATAGACACGTGGTTAAGAAAGTCCAAAATGGGTTTCAGGTAAAAATCTTTTATCCTGAAGTTCCTCACTAGTTACGTCCAATTTCCAACTACTCATCCCTGGCACTATAATAGTGCTGAGCAAGAAATTAATCGGGAATTATTTATTCAGTGGACTTTATGGGTTTTAGGTGCTGGTTGCTCACGGTTTTCTCAGAGTTCATTCCTTATTTAAAATTGGTAGATGAGTAATTCCTGAGTGATATTTGGTCTGTAATTAGTTGGCAAAGAGCTCATTGTGCCTCCTGGATGTGACTGATGGATGAGAGTTTAAACAGATGTATATGGCATGTGGTTGGCTTATTCTTTCATTGGATGTATTTAATAGGATAATTGTGTTCTGGTATAAAAAATTGCATTTAATTTAAAGATTATAGCAGAGTCCTCTGAATCTTAGCTCCAATGGGAAACATCCATGTCAGTGGGGCTGTGTGTCCTGCATGATTAAATTTGACTGTGCTATAAATAAATAGCCCCCTGGTTTCACATGTTCTGTTACCTTCACTTCAGGTGGGTTGAGACTTCACCGTCAGTCTTAAAATTGGCTTTCTGAAACGTGCAGCTCTAGTCTGGTTAAAGGGAGGAGGCCAATTAAAGACGAAGACCCCCAGAGAGGGTGTCAGGGCTCTGCCCTTCCTGCCTGTTGCTCAGGAAGCAGAAATCAAGAGTGGAGGTTGCTGGCAGAGGGAGCTGACCTTGCACGCATGCCTTGCGGGCACCGAGGCGTGCTGGAGGAACTGCAGGAGAAACTTAATTTCAGAAAGCTTTTAAAAGTTGCACTTTGAGACTCCTGAGTTGACCTGCATTGCCGCAGTGAATGGCGTGCGGGTGAATGGTGCACAGGCAGAAATGCCTCCCGTGAGAATGCACAGCTTGCAGCCGCTATTTTTGGAACAGTCAAAAACCATTGAGGAAGGAGCTCCTCCCAGCTGGTCCCTGAGATGTTATTTTACATCCCGTAGTGCACTGAGAAACCAGCTGCAGAGAGGCTGCGGACATCTCTAGGGTGGAAGAAATGAACATTTTTGGCTTTTTAAATAACAATGTAGGAAAATAACACAACATTTTGATTCTTTTTAAGAGACCAGGACATGCACCCCATCTTGAAGCCATTATTGGTCTAAGCAACGTTGCTGATGCCAGGTTGCGGGTATTGCATGTGGAGTAGAGGGACTTGTTTTCCCTTGGACTCTATGTAGTCCCCCTGCCTCCCCTTCTCCCATGCCGTTCCCCCATCCCTCACACACACTCCTCGTCCATACACAGAGCAAATCAGTCAATAATACCTGACTTCTAGGCTTAGCAATTTATTCAAAATAAGAGTCATCCCCACACCAAAGCCCAGGACAACATACAAACCACTTAAGTTGTATTTCAAGGATCTCAAATCATGCACGGTTTTCCTGAACTTCCTCCTGTGGAACAGACCTAGAATGACCAACAGCGCAGACCTGTATTACACACCCCATGGACTGAACCAGTGAGCTGTTGTCTGGGGTCTGTGATGATCCACACTTTCAGGTAGCGGCTGGGAGAGCAAAGCAATGGCAAGTGAGAAAGAAGGTCCAAGTGGTAAGCTTGGGGCTGCAGAGCTGTGCCACGCACTGCGGCTGCTTCCCCAGTGCTCTTGCAGACGGCATCACGTAGATGTCATTTCATTTGCTCCTAATTCCCATTAATTCATTGTACCAGCCACAACGCACCTCATGTCATGAATGCCAGGAGCTGGGCCATGTTTCTTGTACTTCAGAGCCTGCTGATTTCAGCGCAGCCCAGTGAGTGCTGGGCAGCCTGCCCTGGCAGATACAGGAGTCGGAGCAGTTGGGGGTTGCTGTGTTCAGCCGTGTTGGGAAGAGGTGGGTTTGCTGCTGAGGGGCTGCCTTGCCTGGGCTTGGCAGGGAGCGTTGTGCTGAGTTCATCCTCTAGACAGGAGAGGAGGAGATGGTAGGTGCAGACAGCAGCCAGGGACTCAGATTAGATAGGAAAATGAGAGGAAAAGTATTGGACTCCCTGTAGAAAGAACATGAGCTGGGGCAAGTAAGGGACAGTTAAGAAAGAAAAACATGTTTAAACATCTAAATATGTGGACTGATGGCAAATGGGATTCTCAAAGAACCCAACTCAGTGCTACTGAGTATAGTAGAAATTGGGTCTTTCCATCTGTCATTATCTAAATACCTTAAAAACTCATTAACTAATTGAGTTGCCACTATATGTGTCAGGGTTGAATTCAATTCTTCGCCCTGAGTTAAGTTGTCCTCCTGTTGTTTATGTGACTGAAAACATTCAGCTCAACATGACATCAGCTCTCGTTCCCCAACGACTGCACGAAGATTTATGACAGTGTTTCCAGCAGCATGTTTCTCCTGCTATTAAAGGAGAGACAGAGAAGATGAGCACATCAAAGACATGCCCTCATCTAGCACAAGGCAACGAACTTTCCATAAAGCAGCACATCATTATTGTCTTCCATTTGCCACTGATGTGTTCAGTAATGTGGCAGCAGCTGTGACAGGAGCAATGAAGGTTCCTGACCCGTAACCTCCAGTCAGTTCTGGCGAATGCAGCAGAGAGGCTGTGGGATGATGGACATGCAGTCTCTTCAGGCAAAAAGTTATGCTCCGGAAAACCTTACTTACAGGGTTTAATTTGGCTGCATAGGCAAGAGAATTCCACATAGCTGGGGTACTGCCAGCTCTCCTTCCTCTGACTTGGGTGAAGGAGCTTCTTTTACTTTGACAATGGTATCTATGTCTCTAGTGTGTCTTCCTCACGCGTTTCCTTGTTGTTGTGGTTTAACCCCAGCCGGCAACTAAGCCCCACCCAGCCGCTCGCTCACGCCCCCCCGGTGGGATGGGGGAGAGAATCAGAAGAGTAAAAGTGAGAAAACTCCTGGGTTGAGATAAAGACAGTTTAATAGGTAAAGCAAAAGCCACACACACAAGCAAAGCAAAAGAAGGAATTCATTCACTACTTCCCATCGGCAGGCAGGTGTTCAGCCATCTCCAGGAAAGCAGGGCTCCATCATGCATAACGGTTACTTGGGAAGACTAAGTGGCATCACTCTGAACGTCCCCCCCCTTCCTCTTCTTCCCCCAGCTTTATATGCTGAGCATGACGTCATATGGTATGGAACATCCCTTTGGTCACTTGGGGTCAGCTGTCCCAGCTGTGTCCCCTCCCAGCTTCTCGTGCACCTGGCAGAGCATGGGAAGCTGAAAAAGTCCTTGACTAGTGTAAGCACTACTTAGCAACAACTAAACCATCTCCATACTATCAACACTGTGTTTAGCACAAATCCAAAACATAGCCCCATGCTAGTTACTATGAAGAAAATTACCTCTATCCCAGCCAAAATCAGCACACTTTTGCTGCCCCACAACAGCTTGCTGATGTTCTTTGTTTTACCCTCTGCACCGGATAGTTGCAAGTTAGGTGACTTCATGCATGGATCTTTTCAGCCATACATGAAATGTAAAACCCATGTTCCAGATAGGAGATGAGATCACTGCAGTAGAGAACTGATTTGTCCCAAAGTGTGACTCTAGATAAGGAGAAAGTATTCAAATTTGGTGTTACAGGAATCAGAAAATAAGGATGGAGTGAGAGTTCAGTGCAAAGTCAACTCTAGTGGTGGTGGAGTTCATAGTTAAGTGAAGCCAAAGCAAACAATGAGGCAGTCAAGAAAAGCCTCCAACCTTATGGCTTGGATGCCATCAAGTCAAGGATATGGCAAATGAGAGGAGGGAAGGAGGTGTTTGAAGACAGTAAATAGAGATCAGAGGGGAAATTCGGAGACAGACTTCGCATCCTGCTGAAATACGGTCAGTGTCATTGCTCAAGTTGGAAGAGGGCTGATCATCATGACTTTGTGGGGCTAACAAATGATCACAATTTGCTTCTCCTTATCTTTAAGAAAGCACACAAGTGCAAAGCTGAGGCATTTGTAGGTGTGAGGGAAGAATGCCATCTTTCGAATCTAAACTACTGCTTCCACTAAATAAGTCTTCCATCCAGCTCCTGATAAGGTAATGATTTTGATTTGCTAAGCTCCTAAGCTTAAAAAAAAAAAAAGATCTTATAAAAAACGATCATACTCCAACATGATATGGCTTCATATTCAAGGAATAATTAGAGCTACTCTCTTAATCAGCACCCCACACAGGGCAGAACTGTGGAATTCCCCAGTGACTGCCAGGGATCAAAGGGATCAAAACATATTTATTTTGTGTTTCTCTTAGTTCTTTTAGTTTTCTACTTATTTACAGTGTTCTTTAAATCAAAGTCATCAGTTATTTCCACACACATGTCAAAAAGGTCTATCCATTTTTAAATGCTTTGTCATCAAGCATCTTTCAGTTTACTCTGTTTAGGAAATGATGAAAAAGAAACACATCACCTTTCAATATTAGGCATGTTATGACAATTATTCTTTCTTCCATCTTCCCTATGACAGCTCTTCAAGCAAGCATCAATCAACAAATGTTTTCCAACTTCAAAGCCAGTGTTTGGCCTATGACATCTCAGGGTTGCTCATCAGTCAAGATATATTTGAGAGACAAGGCAGCATTTAGGTACTGTGACTGCCCTGTTAAGCATACTTGTTCAATAAACAGTACAAGTAAATAGCGTCGTGCTTGGAGCTTCCAAAAATCCAAACCTATAAATTACTAGTAACCTTTGGCAAGGATTAATTTATGCATTCCCATTCATGCAACAATCATGTCTGACTGGATCTGTTTACGAGTGATCTCAGACTAATTTCTTCTTTAATTCCACTGATGCATGCAGTAATACTCTATATTTTCGCTAGTGCATGTAGGAAGTGAATCAGCTCCACATTATTCTCAATCTTCCCTCCCACCCTTGGGTTGATTATGTGCTAGAGGGAGGTGAAGGTAGGAACTGGGACTGTTCCAAAGCATTTCATTTCCAGCTTCAGGTAGGGATAGTCTGATGTATTCCTTGAAAAGCAAATTTATACCACTTTTTCCTCACAAAGTTGCAAAATATCAAAATGATAGTGAAGAAAGCTTGAGATGAGGAAAAGAACTAATATCACCCATGTTACTTACTCCCATGTTGTCTTTTCCATGGAAAATCAATGGTTAGGACTTTTTAGAAAGGAAAAATTAATGGAAGTTGGAGGCCCCTGCCAAGTTAAGCAGTTGGAGATCTTGGTCTCTAACTCCACAGTATCCCCGGGATAAGAGAGATCCAGATAACAGTAAAAACAGGTCATATATCTAAGAACCTTCCAGGGTGGGTCACACAGGACTTTTCCTGTGTAACTCTTCCAATTATCACAATTTTAATCCATTTTAATCTTCTGGTTAATAGAATAAGATGCATCCTTTTACCCTAAATCTTATATGAATAAAACATAGGGACCTGGTTAAAATAAGGGAGCACCATTCCTAGCAAGAGGTGAACATTGTTAGCGAGAGCGGGACTGCTCTGGGTGTGTTGAGCTTACCATTCTTTGAGTTTGCTGGATGCTCTTCAACAGCACTGCAAAGGCCAGGCTGTAAATTGCTGATCCGGTGCCAAATCTGGGGCAAGAGTTTTCCCTTGTCATTTCTCATCTGTAACTCTTAGCTGGAGAGTAGGGAGAAGAGATGAAACTCTGGGATCACTCCAAACACGTCACACTGTGCCATATATTTGAACAGGGAAAGCCTACAGAAAATTTCTAAGAGTTGTAAGATTTTGTCCTCTGCTGGTAATATGATTGCGTTAACCACCCTGGGTCTAGCTGTGCAAGCCATTGAGGGGGTGATAATTTATAACTAACACATTTTAGAAACCCATGAAAAAGGGCCTAAAATAGAACTTCCATCTACAATGCCACATTTTTAGTGTCAAAGTGTTAGAAGGAATTGATCAGTTCCCTGCTGGAGAGCTGGAATCTCATTTTTCTAGTCCAGTAGAATCGCAAGATATTAAACATTATGTTGTCACTGATACAGGACTTCTTCCTACATCAATTATCTCCAGGACAACGTAAGAGGTGGTTGGGCTGGATGTTTGAGGCTACTCAGTAGTTTTATATGGTGGCCATCAAAATCCTGAGGGAGTGCTTTCATATACATGGGAAGGACCTGAAGCTACATGCCCATCACTGACTCTTCCGCACTGAATTGCATTTCTGAACTGTTTTAGGATCTGTGATTCTCTGGTCTTGGCTATTCTTGACCCTGGAATGGAATTGAGGAGGATGCAGCAAACCTCCCTTGCATCTCACATTAGCATCTTGCCAGCTGTATATTATAAGTGAGGCAGCAGATATGTATGCCTGGAGAAGTCGAATGGTGGGTTGGTGGAACAGACTGTCCAAAACTCCTTGTATTTGTACAGAGAAATGTTTTGACTGATGCTTCCTGGTGAAGGACAGCTTAGACTGCTCCCCGTACTAATGAGTTCGTCAGTGTTATAGATTCAAACAAGTTTGCTGCTGTTACTTCTCCACATTTCGCTTTCAAAAATAATATTAAAAGGTGGGCCTCATCTGACCAAATGGAGACACCTACACATATGGTCTCATCATCTAATCCACTTTAATAATCAATGGGAGACTAATAGGCACTTCAGCTCATTCTAAAATAGATACTGAAAATATGCCAGATGTGTCACAACTTACAAGTGACTGTTTCTCCCTGTTGAGTAGAATGAGAGCCTATGGGGAGTATTTCAGATCTAGATATTGATACTGTGGATGTTTAAGGCTAGATTAAGACCCTAGGACCTGTCCTGGCAATGTTTGGCAAGACCTTTGGAATTGAGATTTGCTGCTTAGGTTTCTTTTTACGTTCTTCTTATGTGCTCTGAAACTGCTGTCATGAACTTTTTGTAAAGGGATGCATTTTTTTTTCCAAAGGCAAAAGAGTTTAAAACACTTTTGGCAAAAAAGTTGCATAATACTAGTATACTAATGGCTATAATGGTCTATAATTAACATCTCCACTATGTAGTTTCAATAATATCTACTGTATTCATTGTAGTGCATGCAACAGAGGCACCACCAGCTAAATAGTGTCTATAGACATATTACCTTCACCTTTTTCTCTGTGATTTAGCAGTCTTCACAAAACAACATGAGACACGGCAGATAACATTGTCCTCATAATTTGCTCGATGCTGGTGTACACTAAGTAAGGGGTAACAAGAATGAAATTGATAGAATTATGCCAATACAAAACTGCATGTTCAAGATCAGAATTGAGCTCTTTTTATTTCTTCTGAATTGATAGGCCCTTAATTAGGCAAGTTCTTTTGCAGTAATACTAGTGGGAATAGTACTGAGGATTGGTTGAATTACTCGGTAGCTTTCTTACCAGCACCCTTACTTCTTGGATCTACTGAAGATAATGTTAATCAATATACTTTCCTGCATTTACTGTAATAACCCTTTTATACTAAAAAAATCTTCTTACTCAGAAATGTCAGCAGATAATAATGTCCATTAGTGAGCTATGTCTTTGAAAACTGAAAACAGATGAGAGCTTAACAACACAACAGAGCAGACATGGGACTTTGAATGAAATCCAACTTTTCCTTCCAAGCTAATGTTCTGTTTATTATCTGGAGCAGTGAGGGCTTGGAAATCTTTTGCAGACATCCAAAATGAAAAGCAGAAGAATGATTCAGACATCAGAGGATGCACAGTACAACAGCAAATACTGATACACTAATTGCTGTGCTGCTCTTGGGTTAATTGAAAAAAATCTGTCACTATTTATTCTCCTAAGACTAACATCTAGTTTCCAGGCAAGCTCTATTAGTGGCTGCTTTAAAAATTAATTAATCATATCACAGTGTTGAGAAAAAGCTGCACTCAAAAGAGTTGCATGAAATCTTTCATTGTATTTCTCTGCAAAACCAACAAGGATAAGTCCTTAAAAGACTCTTAAGCCTTTTCACAAGTCAACTGCATTCAGAATAGAAATACACAGAAACACAATACCATTTAAGGTGATGACATGTTGTTCACACAAATTCTTACAATACAAACAGCTACAGCGTTTTATGACCATAAAAGTCCTAGTCAGACCAGGAACCAAAATGTTGGATGATCTGAAGACCCATAGAAAACAGTCCCTCCCTTTTGCAACCTTTAGCTGCCAGGCCTGACCTGGTTATGTATAAATGATGCCTTCCTTTGTAGAGGAAGTACTTCTGACTGGCTCAGGTAGATATTTCTTCTTCCATCACCTCCTTTTTTAAGCATCTTCTCAATGGTTTGAGGGACCTCTTGAGTCCTGTGATCCAAAGGCTGAGTTAGGAAAGCCCAGCCCTTCCATGCCTGCTGAGCCCTCTGCGATTCAGAGCAGAATCAGACTGCAAGGGCTTTAGGGGAAGTGTTATGCAGACCAGTAACGTATGCTGGCAAAGATGTGAATGTAAGGGCTAACCTAGCATTGCCCCCGGGCTCTAGTGCTTAAGTGTTGTGCTTTTTCATAGAGGAATGTGGATTCTCCTGGAACTCAGAGAGCGAAGCAAATGGGAAAACATGCAGAATCATAACAAACAAAGCTCAGAGGACCACAACAGGAGAGCAGTTAAAGCCATCTATGAAGATTATTATTCTGCTTCTTGTTCATGCTGCTCACTCAAATATGCAGCAAATAAATAGAAGACACCCTGTTAATTCTGGGTATACACCAGCAAATATAGCAACTTCTGGGAGATTTTCAAAGACACTTATGATATGGGCCGCTCCACCAGTAAAAGTCAAGGGTTTGAGTTTGTGTATATTTTATGTCACTGAAAGTTTGCTGTGCTGATTTTTCGTGTTTAAGATAGATTTCATCCAGCAAACTCCTCAAAGATTTGCTCCAGCTCCCTCTGAGGTGCAAACAAAATTAGGAACATGCAAGTTACAACTGGACTCTTGGTAGTTCAAGAAAAATCAATTGTTACATCGAAAAGAAATTAGCCATTTGGATGGTTTCAGCTCTGTTAATGTTTCTCTAATCTAAGCCATGATAGCAATCTCTTAAGTAACTCAATACCATAGAAAGCAGAGCCAAATGCTCTCAGATCTATCTGTATATTACACCGATCCAGTTCAAAAGCAGTTATTCTCATTAACAGAAATAAAATTATTAATTTGAATGCTTTCTGTGTCCTTGTGAAATATGCCTTCTGATATATCCCAGTCTTCATCTATAGGAAAGGAAAGAAGAAAAGATTGTTTTCCTAATTAAAGTGGCCTGGTCAGAACAGAGTCAATAGCACAAGTCCAGTTGATGGCAAGAGAGGCAATACTGGAATTAGGACCTTTGAGAGACCAATAGATTCAACAGAAATTCAGGTCATGTCACTCTCTCATTCCTACCAGTCTCTTTTAGAATTTTTAAGCAGTCACTGTCATTCTTTTGCTGATTAGGTAACACATTTAAAGGAAAAATAAAAGTCTGTTTGATATCCAGTTAATGGAGGGAAATTGTCTAGGTATTAAAGCAAGAGAGTCAAGACTCGTCCTGTTTTGGAGTCTCCAGATGCCCTTTTGCTGTCCCTGCTCTGCTTCAGCTTTTCTGTCTTTACTATGGGCATATGTGTTGGGTTTGTGTGGCAAGGTTTTGGTAGTGGGGGGTGTTACAGGGGTGGCTTCTGTGAGAAGTTCCTAGAATCTTCCCCAATGTCTGATAGAGCCAATGCCAGCCGGCTCCAAGATGGACCTGCCACTGGCCAAGGCCGAGCCCATCAGGTAGTGCCTCTAGGGTAACATAGTTAAGAAGGGGGAACAAAACCAAAACCTGCGCAATTGCAGCTGGAGAGAAGAGTGAGAATATGTGAGAGGAACAACTCTGCAGACACCAAGGGCAGTGAAGAAGAAGGGGGAGGAGGTGCTCCAGGCGCCGGAGCAGAGATTCCCCTGCAGCCCATGGTGAAGACCATGGTGAGGCAGGCTGTCCCCCTGCAGCCCATGGAAGTCCATGGTGGAGCAGATATCCACCTGCAGCCCATGGAGGTCCATGGTGGAGCAGATATCCACCTGCAGCCCATGGAGGTCCATGGTGGAGCAAATATCCACCTGCAGCCCATGGAGGTCCATGGTGGAGCAAATATCCACCTGCNTGTAAGATCCCGGTCCGATTTCGGGCTCGGGAAAGGTTCGTAATGATCCCAGGAGTGAGATTAAGACACAAACGAGGTCAAATGCTGCCACTCAGGCCATTTTTTATTGAGTAGAAAAACAAAAGAATGAAGCAATAGGAGAGACAGGAAATATCAGGAGGAAACTAAGCAGGCACCTAGGAAGACAAGCAAAGGATAGTCACCACCATGGATCCAGTGGCATCCCGTTGGTCCTCAGTCTTCAGTTCTTCAGTGGTGGGTGCACACCGCGGCTTGTTCCTGCCGTCTGTTACAGAGCAGAGTCTGGCACATGCGTATATATCCCATGCACTGTTCGTGTGCCCGATTTTGTCTATCACGCAGCCTTCGCATAACTGTCGGCGGAAAACAGTGTACATTTTGGTGGGCAGCTGGCTCAGCTCGGATAATGGCTTGGCGGTGCTTGATAAGCACAAGAATGATTTGTTGCTCCAGCAAGTCTGCACAAGGTTCCTTGCAAGCTGCAGCACCACCAGGCCTTACATTCCAGCTGTATCTCATCAGGCAAGCATATACAAGCAAGTTTTGAGACAATTAGTTGTTATTCCATTCTCTCACAGAGGGACCCCACGCTGGAGCAGGGGAAGAGTGTGAGGAGTCCTCCCCCTGAGGAGGAAGGAGCGGCAGAGACAACGTGTGATGAACTGACTGCAAGCCCCACTCCCCATCCTCCTGCACTGCTGGAGGGGGATGTAGAGAAATCAGGAGTAAAGTTAAGCTGGGGAAGAAGGGAGGGGTGGGGGGAAGGTCTTTTAAGATTTAGTTTTTATTTTCTCATTACCTTACTCTGATTTGATTGGTAATAAATTAAACTAATTTCCCAAGTCGAGTCTGTTTTGCCTGTGACAGCAATTGGTAAGTGATCTCTCCCTGTCCTTATCTCGACCCATGAGCCTTTCATTATATTTTTCTTTCCCCTGTCCAGCTGAGGAGGGGGAGTGATAGAGCAGCTTTGGTGGGCACCTGGTGTCCGACCACGATCAACCCACCACAGGATAATATTTAGTCACCTTTGAGGAGTGTTGTGCTTTCCAGCCAGTTGACACCCAGCATGTACTGGTGCCTGGGACTATCCCACCCCAGGGACAGGACTTTCTGTTTCCCTGTGTTAAACTTCATGAGGTTTCTGTTGTCCATTTTCCCCAGCCTGTCAAGGTCCCTCTAGGAATGGCAGCACAACTGTTGGTGTTACCAACAACTCCTTCCACTTTATCATCTGTAAACTTGCTCAGGGTACAGCCTGTCCCATCATTCATGTCGCCGATGAAGATGTTAAACAGTATTATCCCCAGTGCCAGTCCCTGGGGTACACCACTAGTGACTGGCCTCCAGTTGGACTTTGTGCTGCTGATCAGGACCCTCTGAACCCAGTTGTTCAGCCAGTTTTCAGCCCACCTCACTGTACATTTACCTAGCCTGTACTTCATCTGTTTGTCTATGACGATTTTATGAGAGACAGTGTCGAAAGTGTAACTAAAGTCAAGATTAAACAATGTCAGCTCCTTCTCCCCATCCACCAAGCTAGCCATTTGATCATAGAAGGCTGTCAGATTTGTCAGGCATGATTTCCTCTTCCTTAATCCATGCTGACTACTCCCAATCACATTCTTCTAATTCATATATATGTTTGGAAGTGGTTTCCAGGAATAGGATGCACTTGTTACTATTCCATCACAGTACGTGCATGATGAATGTGAAGTTTTCCTCTATAAATATGTGTGTATGCATATACACACGTATATACCCATAAGGGTGAATGAGCACACATAGACCTGCAAAGCCATAGGTGGTAAAAAATATAAAATAGTCACAGAAACAGTTTGAAAGTAGGAACTTGTAAGAGAAAATTGCTGATGCACACACAGGGCTATAAGGTGCTATATATAATTAGTCTCCTGTTAAAATTTACATGGCTCTATTTGTTCTATATTCTGTTGTGTTAGACAAACTCAAGGAGGAGTTTGAGAGTCATCTCCTAACAACAGCTTTCAGTTCTCTGGAGAGGCCTGTGGCTGAAAACTACCCTGCTCGCATATCTTGACACTGAAGTATTTGTACTTAAAGGAGAGAATAATAGCTGCAAGGTCTGTCTTTCTTCCTGTCCTCAGCACAAGAAAGGATTCCTTCAGCAGTGTATTTTTTCCTCTTGTCTGATCGATGAACTCCCCTATCTATTATCTGTGGTCTTTGCCCATTAATCTCATATCTAGTAAATCAGTTTGATTTTGACATTCTCTGTCTTTTGAAAAAATCCTCCAGGGTGGAATCAGAGCTTTGCTTTCTAATTCTGGAAATTAGTCAAATAGAAAGGTTACTCTAACTTGTATGACAATTTTGGGACTGTCTGCATAGAACTTCTTTATTCTTTTGGACATAGGGGATTTTTTTTCCATGTCTGTTGCATACTGCATAGCTCCATTTGGTGCACAGGGCTGTCTGTTGCCCTCATACCTCCTATGTTGGGCTGAAACTCCAAGGAATTGTAAACTTGATAATCTTCTGTCTGCCAAAGACAGAAATTGGACGCTTTGGACTTAATAAGGTGGTAACTCAACAGCATATCTCCTGGTGGATTTAAAATTTAAATTCAGTAGGGTCCAACTGTTTGATGGGATGGTAATGTTACATTTAGATGTGGCACACACAGTACAGTGTACGGTGGTATTCCTGAAAAGCATGAAAAGAGGTTTTGATCTCTCAGGATCTGTTGCTACCACAGATTTCTGAGCTGCCAGGCAAGCTGGAGGAGCTCCTTCCCCCAGCCTTACCTCTGTATTGTGCTGGCAATTATTTGTGGGGCCACAAAACTTCAGTGGTGGGAGTTCAGCTCACTGGCTGCATTTCCCAGACAGCCCTTACTTGGTGTATTGACACAAATGAAGGGGTGCCTTGGAGACATGAATAAGGAGTCAGGGTCAGACTCTGCTTAGACCAGCAAAGACACTGAGGAAGAAAATTACGTGGGATTGTGTCCACTAAGGCATTGAGAGGAAAAACAAATATCTCATTCTGCGTAGCGTGTGGTGCTTTTAAAAGTCACCAGGATGCAGCTTGAACGGAGGCAACTCCCAAATAGGGAAAAAAGTTCCAAATAAACAAAATCAAACCAACCTGCTTAGCGCAAGGCTGCACTTTAGAAAAATCAATCAGCTCCAGAAAGTCACTGACTCAGAAGGAAGGGTGACCTTGTGAGCAAGGCATGAAAGCCAAACACGTCAAATCACGGTCTCCTTATACAATAGCAAACAAGTGGGAGCCACAGCTTCCATCTGTGAAGGGTGACCATCCTGTGTCCCAGCTCTTTAGATCTGGGTTGTGGGCTGTGACACCTCTGCAGATTACCTGATGGCATGAGTAACACTTAAAGGAACTCACGAGGAAAGTAGTATACGGCTAAACAAATCCCCAAATAGGCAAAGTCACTCCTCATAGAAATTTGGGTTTAGATAAGTGGCTTTCTGGTTTTAAGAGAGTGGCATGAGTGGCTTTCCTGCTGTTCTGGTGCAGTCCCAGCTGTGGCAACTGGGGAGGAGCAGCACTCCCTCCCTGTCAGAGGGAAGCAGCAGTGGCCCTGCTGATTCCTTACAGAAACCTTCCACAAGTGGAGTCTACCTATTTCCTACACGGGACGTGATCAGTAAACCTTGCACCGCTTTTGATAGCACTTGTAACCAGTGTTGCCTGCCCAGCTGTGAAGCTGCCCTGTCCCAAGGTCTCTTGTGGTCTGCCCTGTCCCTGTTGGTCTCTTGTGGTCTCTTCATTGACTGCTCCCACCTTGCCCAAAGTGAGATGGTTTGGGCTAGGTTTTTTGGGAACAGTTCTCCCCTGGGGGAGTTCTCCTCTCCTGACTCTTTGTCTCCAGTATTTCTCAGCTGAGTGTGCATGTGTGCAACTGGAGAAACAGTGGTGTCTCTAGAAATTAATTCTCTCGTATATTTATTCTTCTAGAATAATATATTTATAGTCACCTGAGCTGCTTCTGACATTGTGGGCTAGTGTGAAGTCAATCACTCACTGCCACCTTTCATCATGCTGTTTTATCAGTGGATTGCTTCAAATGCACTTATCTTGCAAATTGCACAGCAAGAATTCACTCTTCCTTAAGGGTCATTTTAAAAATAGTTTCCAAGAAGGCATTTTCTAGTCCAAATTGCCTCTCTTCTTTTTCAAATAAAGGAATACTGCTTACAACAGATGAACACACATGAAAATCCTGAATCCAAACATGCTTGGATTTCAGGTTGTTTCAAGTCTGCATCCAAATTAGCTGGCTAGAGCTTCTTTTTCATTTTCCTTCACTCCCTTTAAGATTCATACATTTTCCTGAGGGTTATTCATTGGCAGTAAGCAGAAGAAAAATGTACTCTCATGCAAGGGAGGGAACCTTTCAGTGAGTAATTCACATTGGGAATAATCCAATTATAAGAATTATTTGAAAAAATAATGGATTCTGAGCTACCTTTTTGCACAGCCAGTGACTAACTTTGAAGAAATAGAGAAATCTATGTAAATCATAAATCTGTTGCGTTCCACGGCTGGTGTTTAGAATGGCAGATGTCATTTATTTAAGCCAAAACCAGGTTAGTCCTTGTCTTACCAAAAATAAAACTATCTGTATAAGCAACAAGGCAGTTCCAAGAGATAATTGCCCCACAGGAAGAAAGCATTAGGAGCATTCACCCCCACCTTATAATTACGGAAAAGATTAGTGCATGATAGCTGATAGTCTGTGCCTTATCACGTACTGGAGACTGATGGACAGTGAGCTCACGCTCCTAGTGAGCTCTGCTTTCTCCTTAGGCTTTGCAAGCTCACGGTGGCTCTTTGGTAAGCCTGGAGGTCTACATCTCTGCTGAATATAGGCACCAAGGTTTTGGACTTCTGTGTTCATAACTCAATCCTTCATTAAAGTGAGCCAGCAGGAAAACTCACTTGTCTCTAAGACTCACTGTGCCAGGATAGCTCTGCCAGTGCAGACCTTTCAATTTTCACACAGCAATGCACCTTGCAGAATAGGAAACATAAAGCTGTTGTTCTGCCTCCCTTTCACTTGCCCTGACCACTAGATAAAATCACACTTGAGATTAATCAATCATAGCTATTTCTAAGCAGTTCAGCTTGCCTTTCTAGCTCAGTCTGGCAGCTGAATTTTCTGCCAGAGCTGAAGGACTCCAGTAAGCTATTTAAGAAGTAGCTCATAGTTCATTAGCAGTCTTCCATCTTCATATCTCTTCATGCTATTTCCAAACCATTTCATTTATTTTTGTGGGACATAAACAACCCTGAACTGCCCATCTAGTTTAGCAGATACATTTATTTATTCCTTATTATCTTCCATACAGCGTTGCAGAGACCAATGCCATCTACACAGCAGTTACAGCCTAAACTTCTACCAGTCCTTGTCATAACCTTCTTCTTCCACCTAATCAGTCAGCCTGTATTCACTGGGGGCTTTTTATGCTTGCTACATGCCACTGCGTAGCACAAAACAAGATACATCAAATGAGAGAGGAAGAGGTGACAAAGGAATGAATCATGGTAATAGTCCGGTATAATATGTATGCATTAAGTAACAAACAGTGCAGAATGTGATACTGCATTGTTTCTTGCTTAATGCCACGATGGAAGAGAGGCATTAACATTCACACTCTCATGCAAACTCTCAACCTTGTATTTTTAGCTGCCTGTGGTAAAGTGAAATCATTGAATAAGTTCGAAACCTCTGCAAAATGTATCTTTGGTGGTCTTAGTGACCATTGGAGACCTCAGAGGTCGGGAAGACCTTTGAAGATGAGCCCAGTGCTCCAGAGTTACTGGATCTGAAATCCAAGCATGTCTATAGCCAACAGCGGACTCCTCCTACGCTGCCTGCACCATGATCCCAGTTTCAAAAGCCAGGGAGCCCTGTGTGAAACCAGCTTGGGTCCAACAGGTGTATTAATGCCAACTGTGCACCACAAGGAAGCAGATATACCAAAACCAGCCCTTATTTCTGTGGAACAATGTGTGAGCTAATACGTACTCTTCAACGTACCCTGGCTTGGTATGGATAACATGCAGCCCAGATGGTGCAGTGATGGGTAATTCATAAATGCCTCTGTAAGTGCAAAAGACTCCAGAACTGCTCAGTGATGCTCAAGGAAAGAAAGTGATGGGAGTGGTGTGGGGGACACTTCAGTGGCAATGTGTTGCACATGTTGCCAAGACAGACAGGAACCTCCTGGGGGAGGCCCATACTAAAATTTCCACCACACATATCTGAGTCTGTTCTGTAGTCATGTAGTCAACATGGAAACATGTAGAACATAAATATAATGTGTCCTCTTTTCCCTTCCCATCCTGAAAAAACCCACTTCATTTTTCTCCTAGGCTTCCAGAAGTGTTGCTGGCTTCACAAGGTTGCCTTCACATCAAATTCCTTCTGAAACATCTTTGAGTCAAAGAAAACTGATTAACCTGCCTTGGCACTTTTGGTGATTTTTGGAAATCATTGCTCATGAGCTGATCAATCTGCTGTATTATTTATGCTTTTTGTTACTCTGATACGCAGAGATCTTTCACCCTCTCTTTGTCATCCAAATTGCTGAATATTTCCTACAAACTGCTAAAATAGATAGCACTATGCTATTACTAATCCAGAGTGTTTAAGTTCTTCAGAGCATGTAAGAGATTTGCCACAGCCTTCAGAAAGAGCGGGGTTGCCAGCTAAGGTCTATGAGTTTACCTAAAGGCAGCTCTCTAATGCTATGTGGATACCATGATGCAAAGTTTATGTATTTCCTAATCCTTCTGATTTTAGTAGCCCCTGCAACGAGCTAAATATAGGTACTGTAATCAAACGTGATCTGATTTGTGCTATTATCGCCCTCAGACAGCAGCCGTGTGTGTTTGAAGGCAGGAGCTTTAAAGCAGTGTCACCACTGTCTGGTAACAATGACAACATATCACAGGAAGAGTTGTGCTGAATGAGGAGCTCTGTTAGAGTAAGAAATGCCTTGTCGTCATGATAGACACTTTGCGAGTGTCCGCCTCCATGTAGAGGTTTGACCTGGAATCTTCTCCAACCATTTGCATACAAATTTAAATGAATATAATCTGTTTCTTTAAGTCTAGACCTGTAACTCACCCATTCTCACTGCAAATTCTCACTCTTGGAGGACTCCTGGCTCCTGGGAGGACACACTGGCTGAGTAATGGCATCCTGAGAAAGAACCAGGTTATAAAAGAGGCTCAAAATTTTAGTGGCTGTCTTCAGGAGATATGTTTTGGAGGCAGCAGGGATGGTCCAAAACAGAGCCAGGGATAGAGGCAATAACTGAGCAATGGGGAGGATCCAGGGTCTGGTGTTTGAGCTGTCTCCCTGACACTTTTTTATTTAGCATTTGTGAGCAACTGTATGATTTTCTCAGGTTGATGCATTGTTTAATCACAAGCATGTTTCAAGAGCCTTCTTAGGATCAGGCACATCTTGATGGCAAGTCTCAACCCCCAAAGAATTTACATCTAAAAAGACAAGGCAGAGAAAGAGATAAAAGGGGGGGAGGAGCCCTGGCAATGAGAAGGTTAGATCACCTGAAAGGGAAAAAATAAGGTCAAGCTAGACTTCACTTTATACATTCAGCAGCTTTGAAAAGGCAGGTAAGCTCAAAGAAAAGTGCTCCTCTGTGTGCTGCGGTGCCTTTCTTCGTGGCTGGACTAGAAAAGGCGACACTGGTTTCATCCCCTGGGACTCTGCACTGTCTCTGTAAGGTGATGAATGTGGAAGATGCCACAGAGGTTAACAGCAAAAAGCAGTTTATGAAGCCTCCGGCATAACAATTAACTGTTCAACCACCTGGAGATGTAGGACAACGAGAGGAGGTCACCAAGAGGCTGTGATTAGATTATCTGAAAGACAAGAAGAGGAAACAGAAGGATGAGCCAGACTTTGGAGGTACTTGGGAGTTAAAATTAAACCCTCTAAGTTGTGGTTTGGGAGTCCAGAACATCACACGTGGGCAGACTATTGAACCTTGGTACCCTCTTATTCATAGAACGGATTTTATGGTGTGGTTGCATGGTTATGCAGTGGAGCAAAGGTAGATAAGCGGCAGAACCAATTAAGGACAGGATCCAGGAGCCAGGCTAGCTGCTGTGCTGCCCACAGAAGTGTGTTTTTTCCACGCTACTGGGAGAAGAACCCTCAAAAAGCAGCAGGTTGGCTGGGGTGTGTGTCTGAGGGGATAGGAACTGGGATAGCAGAAGAGGAGCTGAGATGGGCGGATGAGAGAAGGTGTGAAGGCTGGGGAGGACCAGTTTGGCCAGGATGAGGGGAAGAGCACTGGAGCTCAGAAAGCCTGTGCAGCCCCCAAAGAGCTGCACAAAGAGCTGCACAGCCGAGCTGGTGGCTCCCAGTAAAGGAAGGAAAACCCTGGTGGAAAGGCCACACTGCTCCTGGAGCTGGGGTTAACTCTCACAACACAGCCCCAGATAGCATCTCTCACCGTGTTGCTTGCCCTGTCTCAGAAAGATCAAGTTTGGGGTTTCCAGCCAAGGTGGTTGCCTTCATACACCATCCATTCCTGGAAGCCCTGTGGCACAGGGCTGGTAGGATGGGATGCGGTGGGATGGGACTTTTCTCCCGACTGCAGCCTCTGCTGACATGAAGCTGCATGATCAGTTAAAGCAGTGGACTTCAGAGAAGAACTGTTCTTTGGGTGCCTTTCAGGCCTATACTACAAAATTCAGCCATTAAAAGAAAAAAGGAGCTGCTCTGTTTTTCATTTGATCACAGCTACGCTTGCTTCCTGCCAGCTTGTCAAAGCTTAGTGACAGCAGAAGGATCTGGCCAGTCTTGCTGCCAGTTCCTCTAACAGAAGCTCTTGATACATCCCTCCTTATGTTTTCTCCCAAATGGACCTGAACCAGAACGCTGGATCTGAACATCTCCAAAGGCGATGAGAAGAGTGTTCAGTCCAAATCAGAATCGAGTTCTGCTTGATTTTGGGTTGGAACTAGTCTCAAAATGTAAAGTGAGCCATCAGGGGACTTTGGGATGTGCAATACCCAGAGCCAGGTCTGGATCTGCACAGTGTGCCTAGTCTGTCACAGGGCACTGGGTGACTCTGATTTGCCAATATATTGCTCATCTGATTAGCTGCAGAAAACGCGTACTCTCGGGCCATTGTGAATGTGAAACAAGTTCCATTAGCACAAATCTCCTGCTTTTATGTAAGAAAACACTTTCACAGGAGTTGAAACAAGCGCTTTTAACTTCATATTTTCTAATGGGCTGAGAGCCATCCATTGGTCTATGGCTGAGTCATGGGCATTATGAGCTCATTATGCATCAGTATCTTGATTGCTTGTTGCTTTGATGAGTGTTGCTGCTTGCACTTTGATAATACAGCCGATAGGCTGTATTTCCAATGACAATTGCATTTAGCTTTCTTACTATTATTATTACTACTGTTAATTGCAGTCTGGTGGCTTTCTGAAGTGGCCCCATCCAAAAAGTCAGAAAAGCTTTAGCTGGGAGCTGAAACCTAAGGAACGATGCTGCTCATCCACCGCATCTGTGTGTGGAAGTACGGTGACACAGGTCACAGCTCAGAAGCACAGCAATGACAAGGCTGATGGATGTTCTGTCCATAGGATGGGCAGTGCTGTCACTATGTGCGAAGCAACTGCGATTTGCAGGGACAGAAGTGTGAGGTCTTTAGGAGTCCTGGTGCCCTGGGGAAGGAGAGTGTGGGCAGATTTGCTCTCGCTGAGCTGAGCGGAGCAGAGCTATGCAACAGTTGTTTTGAGCACATCTCCTTGCAACTGAAGAAATCACCTTGGATGAGGGGTTCTTTTCTATGCCTGTGCGGGTATCCTGCGTACAGCTGCTTTTGTGTAGAAAAGGATTGTACGCAGAGAAGCTCAGGCAGTACAGAAAAATGACTACTGAAAGCCACATCTCAAATGGCACCACAGCTAACTACCCAGCGTTGTCTTCTACAGCCAAGCTTGATGGTGTATTTTAATAATAGTGACCCTGCATGTTGTAATTACTTTCTTCTGGAAGACAAATTCTTCTTATCACTGAAATCCATTCTTGGAAAACATGGAAGTAATTGCTCAATACCCTGATTTCCTCCTAATCTTTTCATCCTGAGAGAGGCTTGTACCCTAATTGGGTAAGAACTCTTTTCTTCAACTTTTGTTTTATTATTTATTTTAACTTTTAATTCCTTTTAATTTATTTCTATTTTTATCTTCTATCCTTCTATTTTTAATTTTATAATTTCATATAAGTGTGGGTATTGTGGTTGATAGCATATGAATATCCTGATGAGCTGTTTCTCCCAGGATATTTAGCTTAACTAATTTTGCTTTATACCACTTGCAGCCCATTCCTCAGATGTGCTCCATAAATGTCATCAGACATTCCCTTGTTCCAATTTATGGCACTCTGGAGATAAATTTACCTGCTCGAGTCTGAGTCATCATTTCATCTACATCATGTTGTGTACACACTGTCTCCTCCCTAACCCAGCCATCCCAATCTTCTCAGCTCTCTTCCTACATGCCATTAAGCATTTGCATTGCTTGTCCCCAGTTGCTCTGCATTGCACTGCATTCTCTGCAATAGCAGAGCTGGAAAAGAACAGAATGTTTCAGGTGAGGATGTGCATCAGGTTATATAAAGGAAATTATAGATTTTTCTGCTATTTTTTGACTCAGCTGAATATTTTGTTTCCTTTTTTTTTTTTTTTTGACTACTGCAAGGCACTAGGCAAAGTATCTGCAGCAATGTACTTTCAAGTGAAACTGGAAACGTGGCAGAGTAATAACCCAGCAGTACAATTCAAACCACTCATTTGCTTGTGAAGTCCCCAGCCTTTGTCAGCATTACACTTCGGCTACCTGTTCCCAGCACTTCCTGCCCATCGTTCAGCGGGATGTTTCATTGCTTTGCTCCTGAGCTGTCCGGTTCCTGGCCTCGAGCCTGTCCCCCCACGCCCAGCAGGCATCTTCAAGCTCTCCCCTTTCTGCTGTATGAGCAGTTTGCTGACAGCCACCATCCTCCGCTGGATGGAAGAGCCTCATTTCATCCCAGCGCAGTGTCACATCTCCAAACCATGAGGTCTTTTCTTACCGAAGACTGAAGGTGACCTGTAGCCCCCTGACAGCACCTTCCAGCTTCCCATTCGTGGCCGTTGCCATGACATTTGTCTCTGATTTCATGCAATTATTTTATTAGATCCTCCTTTTTCTTGTAATGAGACTATACGATCAAGTCTCATTATCCTTTTACCCAGAGGAAGAAGGTCTAGACTGTTTCAAAAGCAAACAATTTACAGCAGTGGGCAGGTGCTCACAGTATCTAATTTACAATTCGTTAACACCAGTAGAGTTTTACTGGGAGGTTATTTCATCTTCTACAGCTACTACCTCTCTGGCAATAATTATTAAAACCTCCTTTTGGATGGAACATTATAATTTCCTTGCCAGCACAGGGAGGCTTTATATTTGAGTTTAATAAAATGTAACATTTCATTGCAGAGATCACAGTTTGTGTCTCATGCTGTAACACTCTTTGCTTAGAAACATTTTCCTCTGGGGTGGAAAATGGCTAGGCAAAAGTGTTACGCAGAAACACTACTTTAGAGCTGTCCATGTCTATATTTGCTTTCATGCAGAGCCAAAAAGGGCACTCCTAGGCTTAGAAAGCTGCAAAGCTTTAAGAATTACAATGAGCTAATACAACTGGACAAAAATTGTCAGAAAAATAGATATATGTTTTTCAAACAGTGGGAAAAGAAAGTTTCTTTTATTCTTAAAAAGTTGCTTCCAGTTCAGAGATTCTGATTTTGGTATAGGGCGAGACGCTCCGTGGCATCTACTCTACTGTGAGCTTTAAACCATTGACTAAAGGTGTCAGTTTGCTATCTGAGTCCTTACCCAAAAAAGCAGAGTGCTCCTTGACTGCAGTTAGATGAACACAGAAAATATGGATGCACACAGAAACCTTCTGCCCTATTGGGAGAGTGAGACTGATAGCAGTAAAATGAGTTTTTCTCCCAGCTGAGGAGGAAAATAAGGGATAATGTGGGTAACGGAGGCAGGGCCAAGCAGCTCAGAGGTCAAGCTTGGAGATGGATATGGAAGAAACAGCTACCCCTTTTGAGATTATTTACTGCTTTTAAAATGTGTAAGGCAGCTCCACTTAGTAAACAGAAATATAATGGAAGAAACCAAGATATAGGAAGAAAATAAGAATTTTTGGCACTAAATATCTGAAAGTGTAGCATTTGGTGAAGACATGCCATGGGAGGGTAGCAGCCAAGAAGCCAGCAGCAGCAACAGGAAATCCATTTCGTACTGCTGAAATTCAGTGCAGCTTGAGTCTCATCAACTCACGGTTTAGCAGCTAACATTCTCCCTGGTAACCACATACAAGAACAATGTCATGCTTTGAGAAAACAAAAGTCTGAATGAAATCTTTGCTGTTCCAGTTTATGTGAGGGATCATAACATTTCTCCTACACACATGGTAGATAGGGCAGTTCTTTATGATCTTGCTCAACAAAATCACCTTTGTTTGCATGAGACACCGTTAGCTGCCTGGAGGGCTTTGGAGCAGACCCGTGCACACAGAGGGGACCTGCTGTGTTGCTCAGGTACAAGGTGGAAGGAGGGAAACCCAGTGAAAAAAGTGAAACAACCCCCACTGAAATTGCTTTTGTTTCAGTCTGATAAGACCTTTTGCATCTCATTCTTCAAGGTGCTACATAAATAGAGTATCATTATCCCAACTGTATTGATGGGGAAACAGAGGCACTCAAAGAAGGCTGGAATCAGCTCTGGGTTCAGGATCTTAAATATGTCTGCCTACATGTGGCTGGGGACCTAAGCACCTATTGTAAGCAGTGCAGATGTGGGATGGGATTCAGCCACCTAAACATGAGCACCTAGTGCCACTGGCGTTCCTTGGAGTCTGCTCTCCAGCCTTGCTCTGCCACTGCAGAAGGGCACGTGCCTCTGTTTGGTCTTGTACCATATATAGCAGTCCCACAGGCATGCTCCAGGTATCTCAGGGCAGGTACAAATGATAATCAGTGCTTATGTGTGGGCAACTGGTTGTCCAAGTCTGGAGCTCATTCTCCCCTGGGGGGACTATCGCAAGGACACAGAGCAGAACTGGATGGAAAAGCCAGGCTGCAGTCTGCTGCCAAACTCATGGCATGAAGATGAAGGGCAAATGATGGGAAGGGGACTAGGAATGGCCTCCAGGAGAGTGGAAGAGGAGATTTCAGCAGGTGGGTTTTTAACAGTTGTTTTGAGAACCTGCTGTGATTTTTAATGACCAGCGTGATGAACCTGCTCGGTTGTGACCAATCTCCAACACAGACTGACCCAATGCCACCCCAGATCTGCTCTCAGTAGCCCTCTCTCCCAGGCCAAGTGCTCTTTTGTGATGAGAAGGGCTGTGCTTGGATTCAGAGGTATACCTTGTCAGGGCAAGTGATAACTTAAATCCCTTTTGGGCTCCCTTGTGATCTTTTCTGAATCAGGGTCATTGTATCCCAGTGTTTGCATTTCATATGGGTTCAGATTAAAAGTAGAAAGCATTTTCCTTTTTCTGCTTTTACTGACAGATTATTTCTGCAAATCCCAGCTTTGCAAACCTCACTTGCTCAGGCAGTTGGGTTTCTTCATGCACCTTGACAGCCTTGCAGCTCAAAGTGTGTCCTCCACAACAGTGGTATAATGTCCTTAGCACCTCATGGAAGGTTCCCAACATAGGGAAGGATGGGAGAAGTGGCTGTGGACTCTGTGGGTAGAAGCCACTGATGGAGGAGGGCTTTCCCCTGTTGTAATACCAAACCCCCAGCTCCTGCCTCTGTCTTACCATGAAGTGTCACCTATGAATGAAGGCATCTCACCATCTCTCACCTAAACTGAGAAATCTTTGAATCAGGCACTGTCTTTACACTTCTGATCATAATGTAATGCTGTATAATCATACCACTAGAGACCCAAGGTCAGATCTTGTTTGGGCAATTTCATATTTGAAGGCAGCGATGCTGCTTTCTGTTCTCATGAAGCTGCAGAAGCTGGCTAGGGGCATCCATGCAGGTAACCCCCTTTGTCATACCCATTATCTCCAGGTACAGTCAGAGGGCTGGATTAGTGCTGAACACGGTGAGAAGTGCAGTACAACCTGTCAGATAAACCCAGCCACATGAATGTCACACTGGACATGAAAGTGTATGTGAGAGTTTGACAAGACAATCTTGTTTCTGCACTGGGATTTTGGGTGCTTGTGGGGTTTAGAGTGATGGCGGCTCCGTGGTGCTCAGGTGTGATAATCCTCAGGGTGATGTGGATGTCCAGAAGATGTCTGAATGCCCTGGAAGGAACTGACTGTGACATGAGCTGTTGTGATTTTTATGGCTCACAGCAGTCAAGGTCACAGACATTGTGATACAGAGTTCAGGACTCCAACTTTTTTTGACATATAGGGTGACTGTGCACTAAGACCCGAGGCAGGAACTATCTCCTTTCTCCATTTGGTTCATACCGGTCTCTGAGTGACCTTTTTTTCACGGTCTTTTTTGCCTTTCCTCATTTTACTGTGTCACATTAAATATTTCCTAATCAGGCTGACCAGGTTTTTCTTTGTTGTATTATGCTCTTGCCTTTCCACATTTTGGCAATGAGGTGAGGCTATAATTTTTGCTTTGCCATTGATCTATATGCCCACATCTTCACTGTCCTTGTCTTGCTTCGAAGAACTGAGCCCTGTAAGGGCATTCGGAGCTAGCGGCTTGCGCGGGGTGTCCTTGAGCAAAGGGTCTATGTGGGACTGAGCACGTGCTTGTGAAACCATCAGCCACCTTTGGGAAGACCAGTAACTCAAAGACAGACTTGCTTGCCCTCCGCTACTGTTTCTCAGTAGAGGCTTGGGTTTGTCCCAGGAGCAAGTACATAGTGAAGTCAGGTCTCCTTCTCTGGCCTGGAGTGGCAAGGGTAATAGGGCCATAACCAGTCTTGCAAGCTGGGGCAGAGGAAGCCTGGCTGCTGTGTACAGTGCCGGGGAGGTGGCCCATGGCTGAGTACAGGAGATGTAGATGAGCTCATGATTTGCCCCTGCAGGCTGTCCGTGCTGGGGGACCCGCCTTGATGGGGGCCTCACAGTCTGTCCGTGCAGGAGGGCTGCTCATTACTGGTATAGCTGACCGGGAGGATGGTACAGCGCTCCTTCTCCTTCCTTTTCCTGGTAAGAGTTGACGTTGTTTTCACAGGGACAGAAATTAAGCTTGGCCAAGCAAAGCTGCGTGGGGCCTCACTGCTGAGGACTCCTTGAAGCATCTCCTGCCCGAGGCAATGGTGCCACTTTTCTTTCCCATCCCACTGCCCTTGGTCCTGTGGGATTGCTCCTTCAGTTTTTGACTACATAACCTATCAAACCTGCAGTGTCCTTACAGACATGGCTGTTGCCAGTGGGCTGCCTGAACTGTATTCTGCACGTCCTCTGCTCTGACCATACACAAAAGAAGTGCCCTCTGAATCCAGTGTGCCCCAGAGGTGACAAACCATGGGCTTGCAATGTTGGCACCATCCTCTACGTTGGGAGGCTGGTCATTGTGCAGCTATGAGGAGGTGCTTTGGTGGGGCTATGGGGTGAGGATGTGGGGTGCAGGCTGCAATCTGACATTGTCTGTCTGTGTTGAGAACCTCAGCAGGGGCTGGACAGGTAAGGGTGACAGTTGTTGATGCTTCCCTTGGTGGCCCAGCTGGAGCGCATGCAGGAGACAGGCACAGCTGGATCCAAGAGCCAAGTGGTGAAAATTGCCAGGGAATTCAAGCTTGAAGTTATTGCCATGGGCATAGTATCAGGACAACTTCAGATACAGCCTACATGTCTCTCCAGGTACTGAATGTATCATCTGAGACACTCCTGAGTGTTTGATTATAGAAATAATCTTTCTTCATGCTGTTTTGGTTTTTGCTTTTTAGCCTTTGGGAGAAAAATACCTCTATTGGATTACAGAAATAAGTGTCTGTATGTATGCAGATGGATATGATGCACTATGAAAACTTATTCAGGAAGAGTAGGTAACAGAAGAGCTTTGCTTTCTATTTTAGATTGACAGAGATATTATGGATGGTTGAACAGTTCCAGAGCTGATCAACATCGGGGTGGGATGACCAAGGAAAACATGGGGTTAACTGGGTGCGAGTGTGGCTTGGAGTGGTATGTCCTGCACAGGACCAGAGTGAAGTCAGGCATTTTCTTTAAAATATGGCTTAAAGCTGTTGTCCCACCCACTGGCAGTTACTGACCCATCTTTGGTCTTTTCCATGAAATGATGGATGTTGGGACCTCACTGCTGTCAACCTCCTTGAATTTCCTCTTTCTGTTGGAAAAATTGTTCTCCTCTTCTGGATGCTACAGGAGGTGGATGGCTCCACCGCCCAAAACCCTACGTAAGCTCTGACTTCCAGTAAAAGAGTGGGCAGTGGGGGAGGTAGAAGCAAAGGCTTATTTTTGTGGAGTGCCACTCTGGGTGGTGTATTTTAGACAGATAAGGTCTGTTGCTCTGCCAAATACAAACTTAAATACACCCCCCCCACCTCACAAAATGGTATTTGTGGTTTTTTTCTTTAAAATTACCATAGTCTCCATCTGGTAGCATCCTGCAGGACTGAGCTGTATTTGTGTGGATGTTGGGATCAGGACGCAGAGTACAGCCTCTACTTGCATGTCCCATTTTGGGTTTTGTTTTCTGTTTATGCAATAGAAATAAATGAATTCATGCCATCTGCCCCCACTTCCAAACGAAACACATCTGTGTGAGACAGCACGGGGCCAGTGAGGTTTCCAGCACAGACGCAGCACTGGCAGGATGCTGCATCTCTGCACATCCCTGGGAGAGCAGCCAGGGTGCTCTGCACTTCCAAAGAGGTGCCAAATGATGGATGTGGGAGCCAAACTGCAGGCACCAAGTTTGGAAAATCTTGCAGGAATCTTGGCACTCGCCTCCTAGCCTTGCCTGGATATAAACAGCAGTTTTTGTCAGAAATCTGCCTACAGATTCCCCCTCTTCATTTTCTCTCCTGACTACATCTCCAGATGAAAGCTTTAGTGCTTCATGGTATTACAGGTTGTTTTTAATTCCAAATACCATTCTAAGAGGTCTCCCTAACATAGAGTACTTATATAAATAATGTATATATTGCTTTGGATGGTTATAAAATTAGGTGGGTCATACCTCCTTTCTTGTATAACACTTTTCCTCTGAAAAAATCAAGTCTGATTTTCTTGTAGAAGGTCTCCAGTCCTAGCGAAAGGAAAGGAGACCAGATCACTGAATTCCTGTACCACCAAGTCTCTTTTCGAGGCTCCCTGAAACATCAGCACTACAGTTATTTTTGAGTTTTGCATAAGAAAGGAGGAGAGTAAATGCTCCTGTGTGCAGTTTAAAATCTGGCACTGGAGCATTTCCTCTCATTTTCAACTCTGTATTAATCTTTCCTGCTCCCTACTGTACTCAGTGTATTTCTTCTGCTGTGGTGGTTTTCACATAACCTGTTTGGCAGCCACAGGAGAAATTCTCGTAGCTCAGGCTGCGTTGGCACTTAGGCCCCTTGAAACATCAACCACTGCATCTGACTTAATGAAGCACGTTGAACAGAAGCGGGGGAAGCTGTTTGCCAAGAATAGCTTTGTGCAAGTGGTTCTGGGTTATATCTAAGCTGTCGGTGCACAAGAGCACTTCCCTGCTTCAAGGTCTTGGGATAGTCTCCAAGACTGCAAGTCAGGCCAAGACCCAGGGATGCCGTATCCCTTTACTTTCTTTGGAAGAAAACCCCGGTGGATGGAGGCAGCAGGAGATGCTGTGGTCTGTCTTCAGTCTTAGGGGGAACTAGTTATGTGGGTGTCCTGGCCCCATGGTATGTCAGAGACTTTGTGTCTTCTTTAGGTCTAAGCCAGGTGCATTACATGAACAGGGAGAATGCTATAGGGTGAAAGGAGAAGAGCAGTTCATGGGTTAGCGGCTGGTGAGCTGAATGGAGGACCCAGCTTGGGTACGGCGAGGGCTTAGGGCTGCTCTCCAGCTCACTCCCCTGTAGGTAAATTGGAAAGAAAATTGTTCTCCACTTCCCAGGTGCGTTGTGAGATGCCCAAAGACTGCAGAAATAGTGCTATGTAAGATAGGTCGATGTGCTGTTGGGTAACTTAGTGCAGAAAAACAAGGAAATGAAAATAAGCATTATCTTTCCTTTGTGCATCTTAGAGCCTTTTAGAGGCTCTAAGGTCTCATTTATACAAGAAACATCCATGAACCTAATAAAGGCATGTTTTTAATAGGATTGATCTCATTAAACAGAAGAACAGCTCACATCGATTTCAGTCAAATCCTTACTAACTCAAATTAAAACAATATAACCCACTGCTTAGCAAAAAATAAGAACACTAAATTGTTTTAAAATGGCTTTAATGTAAACCATTGCACTTCTCATGGGGAGATAAGCCTCAGGGCCAGGATTTTCAGAGGAGTTGATCTCTAAGCAAGCCGTTTCTGGGGTGGCAGCAGGAGATACTCAGTGCCTCTGAAAATGGGTTCCTAATTAGCCTCTTCTCACAGAATCACAGAGAAACAGGTCTGGAAAAAGTCTTCAGAACTGCTCTGGTTCTATCACCAACAAATATGTGTACATAGATGATGGTCATATACATGGATACACATGCATGCATGTATAAATCATTGCCGTGTTTTGTGCCTTTGAGGACAATTTAACTGTAAAAAAATGCTTCCTCAGAGAGGTAAATGATTCAAGTGGATACACACTCAAGGGGAAATGTTTGCATTAAAGCCAATGAGAGGTTCAGATTTTTAAGCAGGAGCTATTTATTTACTCAGTCTTTTACTTTTTTTATATAATCCCTTTGCTATTACCAGAGTTATTTGTGCATGGACTATGCATAATCTGGGGTTTGAGAAACTATTTATCAATGCTGTGAAAATTGAAAATTGAAGTCATGCCTTGTAAGAATACTTACAACTGGAAAATGGACATGAAGAAAGCAAAATCTGTTGAAAGGCAAAGCATTTGGATCTGACCTGTCTATCCTGCAAGGTGTCTTGGGCTTTATTCGACACTTACTGTTACATTATTGTGTGGCAGGGGGAAGAGGCTTACAACATCAAGAATGTTCATCAGCTGTGGGCACTTTCTAGGCTTGGTCTAGAATAGGGACCAAGATCTGGAGATGTCTGGGGAGATTAAGAGATCGGGCAATGGCTGAGAGGTGTAGGGTCCCAGAAAGAAAGAGGTAGGGCTGAGTATCGTCATCAAAGTATCTCGTTTGTCTCGATCTCCATTTTCCTTTCTCAGATCCCACCATCTCATCTAGTGAAGTTCACCCGTTCATTCTTCTTTTCCAAAGGGGTATGAGCAGTTTTCCCTAAGGAAAAAAGAAACCTAACTCCCATTGAAACACCGTGGCCTTGCTTTGCTTATTTATCAGTCTACTATTTCATGTGCCAGTTGTCCTGAGCCTTTCATGTATGGACGTCAGTGGCAGTCAGGAATGGGTTCTTCATTCAGCTCCCTAAGATGTGTCCGCTTCTGCTGTGGGAATGGCAGGAGCATTGCAGCAAGTCAGTCGTGTTCAGCCAGCCTTTCTCATGTATTTTCCAGGGTAGTCCCTTCTGTTACCCTGACATGGAAAAGGGGCGTGATGGCTCCAGGGAGACTGGTGACTACCTGCAGTAAGTTTGGCTGGGTACAAACAACTGGCAACACTTTTCTTGTTATGAAAAAAAGGTACCTATAGCCAATTTGTGTCACTGCTGTATGCAGCTCTGCATCACCCAGTTGTGACCCATAGGTTTTCATCTTTTAAAATCAGGGCCAGATACACCCTGCAAATGTATTTTCTCTAGACAAACCAGACACTGTACTCCTCCGTGCTGGTGATTTGCAACTAACATTGCTGTAATCTGCTCTCTGTGCCCACCAAATATTGGTCCAAACACATATGAAGCCTATTGTCCCCTATTGCAAAGGCGTGAGGAAAGGGAAGGGAAAGAGGCTCCATGCAGAGGCAAAGTCAGGCCACGAAGGGGCTTTCACTTCCTCCATGAGCACTTTTAGGAGTGGACAAGCCCTGAGCGAAGTGAGGCAGTGGGGAAAGCTTCATGAATACCGGCTGTTGGAGCTGGGATGTAAACAGCTTGTGTTTTGCAGGTAGGAAGATGGCCAAGCTGGTTCATTGGGAGAGATTTAAGTAGCACAGGTGTGGAGGATAGACAAGAAGATTTGGGAAGTGATTCCAAGCCGCTGATGCAGCAGATAGATAGGTAGGTGTAGCGATGATGGTGAGAGAAGACAATGAACCAGTGGGGAGGATAATGTCATTGCCAGGGCTGAGGGGAAGAGACGGTGGTAGAAGGCTTAACAAATTAGAGTATTTACTCTTTTCTTGCAGGTCTGGGCAACTGAATGCATTTGGTGCAGCATATTTGCCTGTCAGTCAAGAACTGTGTTTGTGACACTTAAAGGTGGAAGTGAGGCTGGCTGAGATTATTCTGAATTTCCATACTGTTCATAATTCAGGTGAGCATCAGGGATTTCAGAAAGACCGTGCCTTTGCCCTTGCCTGTCCATGTGGTATGTGCATATGCAAAAATGCACATTCTCTAGAGAATTCAGATAAAAGAAAGAAGAAAAACTAGGTTTTTTTTCTTTCACAGTGCTAATCACCATGGTATCCAAGTGCCTATTTGTTAGACTTGCATAAGTCGTCATTGCTTTTGTAACAGCCTCCTGGGGGAAGTTTTGTCTAATTTATTGGGACTCTCATAGAAGGAGTAACACCGGGCGAGCAGGAGTGGGCTGGCGGCAGGAGCCATTGGTGCTGTGCTCTGGTAACCCCTGCTGCCCTCCAGAGCCCCCCAGCCCAGGGCAGGGCTGCGGAGGGAGAGCCGTGGGTGCAGATGGGGCGGGTGAGGGGTGCGTGCCTCAGCATGTGTTGTCCTCCCCGGCGGTGGGGAGAGCTGAGAAACACTGCCCGCTGTGTCCTCCCTCCTGGGCTGTGGCACTGCATGGCCCAATGGTTTTAGGGAAACGCGTCCGTGCTCAGCTCCTGCACAAAGCCCCCTGGACCTACGCGTGGATGAAGAGCAGCAGAGGAAGAGTGGCAGTATGAGAAGGAAGACAGGGCACAGTGGGGAGATGGGGAGTGGTCCCCGTGAATGCATGGCATGAGCCTTTAATCCTACCAGAATGAAACCTGAGGCTCGTTAGCAGCCAGCATAGCTAGAAACAGCATTCCTTATCCTCATACGAAACCAGTAGACTAACTTTCCTTTGCTGGCTTGATGCCTTCCTTTAGCCAGACTCTTTCTTTTGGGTCGCTGCCACTTATTTTTCTTCCTGTGTCTTTGTCTCTATGCCTCTTGTAACCTCTCTGCCAGAGGAACTGATAGAAGTGCCTTGTGCTGTTAATGCCCATTCTACTTTCAAATGATTTTCTAAAGTCTACGAGCAAAATTATGGTATGTTCGGAGCTACATACAAAGTGTCCAGGTGACAAGGGATTTAAAGATTTGAAAATATATGGGCTACCTCGAAGGTAATCCTTTGAATATTCAAAGCAGAAAACCTGCCAGGCCACTTTTCATAACACGCTATGTAATTTGTGAAGTAATTCCAAGGTGCCTGTTACCATGGCACCTCTTGGAAAAGCTTAGTAATATTAACAGAAAAACAGTGGTGGTGGGTTAAAGCAAGAATTGCAGCTCTGGGCTGAGGTGCACAGTTGCTATACCTCAGCTGACCATGTACTGAAGTGCACATGGCTGTGATTATTTTCTTACTCCATCACAAATGCATGTTAAAACTCATCATCTTAAACCTCTTGCACTGAGGTTGTAATTTGATCTTGCCTCATAACTGAAACCCAGCCACCAACAGTTGTGCTGCTTGACTGGGGCTTATAGTGGTCCATCAAACCTTGGTGACTTGGCTGTGTCTCTGCAATGGATCTGAATTCACATTGGAGCTCCCTTTGTGGCTTGGGTAACTCCCGAGAGGTGGGATTCAGCTGGCTGAGTGCAAGTGTCTGCTTCTGAGCTTCCATTTGTTAAGAATGGAGAGAAATTGGCTCCTCTGGGTATGGTATATCTCATTCTAAAGTAAATCTTTAAAATAAGCCAACTGAAATGAATTCTAAACCCAATTTTTCCTCCACTAGCTACAGAGGAAACCTTGAATGATTAGCTCTGTTAGTGTAGGCAACCATATTACAGACATTTCCACAACTCAGTTAACCAGATGGAGACCTTTAGTGTAATTTGAGATGCTGTAGGGACCTGAGACAGCTGCATGGGGTTGGCAGGGATGACATGAAGCCGGTAGAAGACACATGTCTTTCAAGAGTGGCAGCTGGAGGCCAGGTTGCAGAGAGTGTCTCAAATGGCACTAAATGCTGATTGCTGGAAACTAAATAGGGTCCTTTGGGTGGGGTACAGCTCCAGACTAAGGCATTTAAAGTTAGATGTTTTCAGGTAAGTGTCTGCGTGTGAACTTGGTCTCTAAACACCCAGGATGTATCATAAGAGCTCATCTCAGCTGCTCATACATAGGTATGCAGTACCGTTTGAGATGTCCCACTGTTCCCACCTGGCTTCCAGCTACTGTTCCAGAAATATGTAAATGCTGCATCATATCAGTGCATGTCTCAGACACCCTAGAGTGTATCAAGTAGCAGAGGACATCCTGGTGAACTGAAGCCTGGCCCTAGACAATACGACCACTGGATCCCAGAGAGTAAATCATTTCACCTCAAAGCAGACACCTGGTAGCTGGCCAGCTGAATCACTCTTCAGGGGCTGTTGACTATGGAATCACTCTCCATTGACGTAACCAGCAGGTAAGGTGTCTCAAATGACTCTAGACAGCTATGCACAAGCAACTGCATAAGTGTAGCCATCTAAATGGAGATAGCTGAGCATCTAATTGAATCCTTATCTTAAAGACAGATACAACAAATCTCACTCTTCACACTTTTCTCAGCCCTAGTTACTCCCTTGTGGTATGAAAGCAGAAATATTTACTATTGTCTCTGTGGTTTGGTCTGTGGCTTAGCTGATAAAGTTTGTAAAAGTATGTATGACCAATATATTGTTATGATGGTTCATGAGAGAAGTTGGAAAGATTCAGTTCTTGCCTTTACTTTTTTGACATGGCTAGTGACACAAGTTTTGCCAAAATGTACAAAGGACAACACCCTTGGGTCTGTCAGAGGTGGAGACAATACAGCAAATATGTGCTTTGATGGGGCTACAGCTCACTGTCCGTGCAATTATCTCCTGTGACCATTTGTGGTTATTGCCCAGTCTTGATTTACTGCCAACCTGCCAACTGTCTCCTTTCTCTCAGACTCACTCAATTTTATTTCATTACCTTCCAGAGAAAAGGCTTTGATCATGGCTTAGATACTGAAGAAGGAAGTGGCTGCTTCAGTCTCCCCTCTGCCACCTTAGCTTCATAATACTCCCCTCACCCATGGCATCTCATCCTATGGTACAATAATTTTTGTAAAAAATCTACACCTGGTTATAATGCTCATTTACCTGTAACATCTCACTGTAGTGAAACAGTTTGTTAACGAATTGTGTTTGAATATTTGTAGCATTTTGCCTTGATTTTTTTTTGTTTTGTTCCCTCAGAAAATCCCAGTTTTGTTTTTAAGGTTTCAGTCAATTGACTTCATTATGAATTCCACTAGAAATGCAAATAATTTGATATTTTTTATTTGAAATTTTATTATTGATATCAATATTTGATTATTTGACATTTGTTTTCACTGGTTTTCAACAGATGGACACTTTTGAGGGGGAAAAAGGCGGTGGTAGGGAGTTTTGATTCTGATAGGTCCATGTCCTGGGATGTGCCATCATGCTCCAGCATGAGCTGAGGCATTGCTAAATTATCAATCCTATAATCCAGCCCGCAGGGTAAATCAGCTCCACTGCATCTTTCAAGAGATACTGCAGCAGCTCAGGCAGCCAAAGATTTCAAAACATGTTCAACATCAGTGGCCCCAGTGAGAAATGAAAATCTTCTCACAAAATCTTAGATAATGCAGAAACTGATTTTTTTCTTAATCAGAAATATTTTGATGGAAATTCCCTATTGCTCTCCTGAGAAAGAGAGTTATTGTGGGGCTGGAAACTGCGAATGATGTTAACATATCAACGATGTGATTCAGGGCTAGTGTGGATTTCGTTGTAGATTTTCTGACTCTTCGTGGTGATGCATCCAGATGTGCCAGGGTTGGCGACAGAAGTGGAATGTTATTCTCTGCTGAGGAGCATCGTACCATTGCCCTGCTAGGTGATTCCTGAGGCGTAGAGTTTTTGTGACGTTTTGTGGTTTTCTATTAATGAGGAGTCCTAGATTTTGCTCTAAGTAGTCAATTTAAATTTCACCTTTGTTTTTCTGGACATTTTAACCCCTCCTGCCTCACCTGCCCCAACCTCCTTTAGGCAATCCAGGTTCAGCTCCAAGTCTTGTGCAGCCCAGATTGCTCAGAGGCAAAAGCTCCATGATAGTGTGTGGAAATCTTTGTGTTCCCAGAGGAGGTGAAGGACAGATTCCAACTCTAACTCTGCTACCCAAGTTGTTGAGCCATTAAATTTCAGATTTTTTTCAAATTTGATATAAGTGCATTTTAGAACACAGAAAAGCAGGGGGCTTATAAATGATTACGTATCACTGGGGAACATCTGATGGCTTCAGCACTCACAACGTGGAATCTGGAAAGAAACAGTGAATGAAAAGCTATTTTTATACAGAATGGAACGACACTGCAATATACAATAATTCCTCGTGAATCATGTAATTGGCAGTTTGTAAGCAAAATACAAGGCATGCTATTTTGTTAACAATGTGTAGGAATTATTTCTTACTTTGATAATAGAGCAACCTACTGCAAATGTCATGGCAGAATGTTTCACTAGTAGACAAAGGAGACTTCCTTTGCTGCCAGTCAGATTTTTTTGCTTCTGAATGACACAGGAGATGATTGCAATGCTTTGCTGTGTGTTGCCAGCAAGAACCTGTGCAATCTCAATTTGCAAGAGATAAGATGAATTTTTGCAGTCTTGGGGCAAAATGAGGGTGTACT
>WAAD01010936.1:0-30876 GCA_013389945.1 Fregata magnificens
CTCCAAGTGAAAGCAAACTGTGGCCTGCACTCTGCAGACAAAGGGATTGAGAAAAATGCATTAGTGGTATCAGTGGTGGCATACCACTTGGTTGCCTTTGACTCCAGTTCGTATTGAAGTTCAAGCATGTCCAGCACGGCAGCACTCAGCAGCGGTGTGACTTCATTCAGGCCACAATAGTCTACAATTAGTCTCTACTCTCCATTAGACTTCTGCACTGGCCATATGGGACTGTTAAAGGGTGAGTAAGCCTTGCTGATCACTCCTTGTCTCTCCAGTTGATGTCAGCTTATGGATGGGAATCAGGGAGCCTCGGTTGGTGCAATATTGCCGCTGGTGCACTGTTGTGGTGGGGATCGGTACCTGTTGTTCTTTGACCCTCAGCAACCCCACAACAGAAGGGTCCTTTGAGAGACCAGGCAAGGTGGACAGCTGTTTAATTTCCTCCGTCTCCAGGGCAGCTATACCAATAGAATTATCTTAACTACCCAAGGATGTTCAAGAGAGTGATAAGTTTTGTAATAAAGGAGACCTTATAGAAAAAGGTAGCAAAAGTGTCATTCTGTATTTCCTCCATAAAAAACCTCTCAGAGGAAGAGGTATAACTGCTAATTGGCTCCATGAGGTGGTACCCGAAGTACAGTAATGGCTTCAGTACAAAGCCCAAATACGAAATTAAGCTCAAGGCCAGTGTCTTAATAACAAATCTCCCAGGCAAAACATCACTCATCACTGCAGAGCACAGCAAACTGCAAAAACCAACACCAATTTTTAACAAGCAAAAAAAAGGGCAGGATGCAGATCAGATAAACTAATATCGACAACAGATGAATCAATACTGTGAGTGGCAACTGTTAACAGATATAAATTCCTTAATATGCTCTGGTTAACCTGTTATTTTCTCAAACCCTTCGTGCCCCACGTTGGGTGCCAAAAAAGACTGTCGTGTTTTAACCCCAGCCAGCAACTAAGCACCACNGTGCCCCACGTTGGGTGCCAAAAAAGACTGTCGTGTTTTAACCCCAGCCAGCAACTAAGCACCACCTAGCTGCTCACCCTCTCCCCCCCGGTGGGATGGGGGAGAGAATCAGAAGAGTAGAAGTGAGAAAGCTCGTGGGTTGAGATAAGAACAGTTTAATAATTGAAATAAAATAAAGTAAAATACTAGTAGTAGTAGTAGTGGTGGTAGTAATAATAATAATTATAAAAATAATAATAATATACAAAGCAAGTGATGCACAATACAATTGCTCACCACCAGCCGACCGATGCCCAACCTGTCCCTGAGCAGTGGTCACTGCCCCCAGACCAACTGTCCTCAGTTTATATACAACGCATGACATCATATGGTATGGAATACCCCTTTGGCCAGTTTGGGTTAACTCTCTTGGCTATGCTCCCTCCCGGCTTCTTGTGTGCCTGGCAGAGCATGGGAAGCTGCAAAGTCATAGAATCATAGAATCATANGTTTAATAATTGAAATAAAATAAAGTAAAATACTAGTAGTAGTAGTAGTGGTGGTAGTAATAATAATAATTATAAAAATAATAATAATATACAAAGCAAGTGATGCACAATACAATTGCTCACCACCAGCCGACCGATGCCCAACCTGTCCCTGAGCAGTGGTCACTGCCCCCAGACCAACTGTCCTCAGTTTATATACAACGCATGACATCATATGGTATGGAATACCCCTTTGGCCAGTTTGGGTTAACTCTCTTGGCTATGCTCCCTCCCGGCTTCTTGTGTGCCTGGCAGAGCATGGGAAGCTGCAAAGTCATAGAATCATAGAATCATAGAACCATTAAGGTTGGAAAAGACCTCTAAGATCATCAAGTCCAACCATCAACTAACACCACCATGACTCCTAAACTAGGCCCTGGAGTGCCACGTCTACACCTTTTTTGAACGCCTCCAGGGATGACGACTCCACCGCCTCTCTGGGCAGCCTGTTCCAATGCCTAACCACTCTTTCGGTAAAGAAAATCTTCCTGATGTCCAATCTAAACCTCCCCTGACGCAACTTGAGGCCATTCCCTACAAAGGCCAACACTTCACTGCATTCCTGTAATGTTATGGTAAGAAAAATGGGAAGAAGAAAAGATAGTTAAACTTTACATTATATAAATCAGTGGCAAGTAACTGCTGGTACTGACAGTGGTGCAGTAGTCTTCTGCTACAACACTGTTCGACCACCTCTTCTCTGTATTAGTGACAGAACAAGGCATGGTGGTGTTAGAATTGCCCTTCTCTTACCATTTGGGAGGAGAAAACATGGTATTAACAAAGTGTGCATGAGCCAAACAAGAAAAGGTGTGCCAAGCTGCAAACATAGGAACCATGTAGCAGGAATGCAGATCAGGCAGCCATGAGAAAAACAGTCTGAAAGTCGTCTGACATTGTCTAAAAAAATCCAGTATGCTGTTAGATCACAGAAATGAAAGTGCTGAAAAGCAGTGCAGGGCATCAAAAATTCTTACTGTCTAAATATTGAGCAGATGCTAAAGCTTACAGATAAAATGAATACTGACACCACATGGGAATGTCTGGATCCCCTCAAGGAAGCTCCCCTAAAATGTAGACAAGTGACAGAAGCTGATTGAGAAGTATGGATTGAACTTTTCATTGAACAAAGTTTAATTAAGATATAATAAACAGTTGCAGTGATGGTGGGTAGCCTGTCTTCACCAATGGGGAGCTTTTTCCTGACATCGGTTGAGAAAGCACTAACCTGCATACCTGAAGTACAGAATTTACTCTATAAGAGCATATTTGAAACAAAATGCTCATTACTCCTGCTACTGAAACAAGTCCAAAATGCTAGGAGAGCTATGGTACGAACCTAACTTGACCAGACTTTTAAAAGGTATCTGTCAAAACTTTGTTGTTGTTGTTTTGATAAGCACCCTCAAAAGAAAAAAAGTGCTTTAAAAAAAGTTGCATTTTAGTATGTGGTGGAACAAGTAATTTTAAAAAGTAGAGGAAACTCCGAGGATGCAAGAATAAACCAAAAATTATCTTTTGCCTCTTGTGTCCTTTCAGACTGATCCTTTGCTCCAGCTTGATTTCAGTCTGGGAACTCAGTTTCTTTTTCCTATGTTGGGTTTTAGGCAGACCCTTCGGGTTCCTAGGAATTCTTGCTTTCTCACAGTTTGACCTTTATCTGCAACAGTATTTAAATCTTTGTTGTGCTGCACACCTGGGAGATTTCCTGTCCGTTGCTTTTCTAGAGCAATATAATATACATAGGGTCATACAAATAAAACACCACATATTGCAGAAATTAGAGTGACTGTTGCACAGTAGAATATTTTCCTTCTCTGCCCTCTCCCCCTCCCTCAATTACATTATGTTGAGAAGGCCATACAGGGCTGGCAAACAGGAATTGTATAGTTATCGCAGCAGCTATTTGTTGTTCAGAGAGATAGGCTTCTGTATCTGTTTGCTCTTTCCTGATTAAAGAGGACCTACGCCTTCAAGCCCTTTCTGCATGGGGAGCTCCTATGCAACCATGAAGTGTTTATTTAACTGTTGTTAAGATTGACAGCAACCATGGGCAGCAAAAAGGGATTTGGCAGTCAGCTTGTCAGGACAGGGGTCTTGAAGGCACTGCTTGAGATGTAATGGGATTGCCAAGGTTGGTGCAACCGTAGTGGTAACGCACCACAGGACACAGTCCTGGGTGGCATTGACCCGTGACCTGCAAGGGCAGATCAGAAGGCTTTACCCTGCTGAGTCCTGTGAGAGGACATGGCTTCCCAGTGCTAGGTTGCAGGGAATGCTGGACTCCTCCCTGGGACTAGGCTGGGATGGTTGTGACCCCCACCCTCATGCGGGTAAACTCCAGCTAGGCACTGAGTCACTCAGTGAAGAGGCTGCAGGAAGGGCTGAATAGTCTGCAAAACATCAGAGCAGGGCTGAACAGAAAGAAGATTGATGAGTTCTTCACAGAGACCCTGAAAGTGCAACAGCCTCAGCCCTCCTTTGCTAGGGAAGGAGAGCTAAGGCTGTGCTTGAATCAGAAAGCTTGGACACTACAAGGTTGGGGCAGGCTGAAAGCCTGGCTCTTCTGGCAGTGGGAAGAAAGTTTTTCTCCTCTTGCAGTTGTGCTCTTACAAAAGAGGGACTGAGTCCCGGTAACAGATAAAAGGGAACAACTCTCACCAGGAAAAGCATCTCAGGCAGCCAAGTATGATCCAGGCACTGAGCAGTCTGTGCTATGGTTTGGAAACTTCCTTCTGGCAGGGTGAGGGTGGGGTGATGGTGAAGGCACCATATGGTCCCCATCTGGGCTGTCTAACAGATTTTGCTGTTTCTCAGGGTCTTATATCCAGGATGTGTGGAGAAACTTCTGAGGCCTTGGATGAGTACCTCTTTCTGCTCATCGATGTGGGCACAAATGATACCACCAAAGTAAACTTTGAGTATACCAAGGATGAACACAGGGCTCTGAGTGTAAGAAAGGAAGGCATAGTAGCTCATGTGGTGGTGTCCTTGCTTCTGCCAGACAGGGGAAAAGAATCAAGTAGGTGCAGCTGCAGTCTGCTGGTCAACAACTCGTTGGACAGTTGGTGTCATGTGCCAGTCTTTTTGGCCCCAGGACCATTTTTGAGGAATAGGAACGGCTGGGGAAATGCAGGATCTATCTTTGAGAGTGGATATCTTTGCCCAATCTGTTACGGAGGGCTTCAAAGTAGGCTTGTTGAGGGAAGTTATACAAAGCCTAGAGAGCGGTGAGGAGGTACGCTAGGGGAGGCGCTCTCATTTCCTTTGCAAAAGCAGTGTGACTGGGAACCCACCTTGAGTGACTGTACACAAACACGTGCACCATGGGAAACAGACAGGAGGAATTTAAGAGTCTTTGGGTGATGTTAAAGGTATGATCCCACTGAGATCACAGAGATGTGGTAGCATAGGTTGCATGACTGCAGAGATGTGGTGGGTCCAGGTCCTTCAAAAAGGACAGGTCAGGAAGGGGAGGACAGGAGTTGCATTCTGAACTCAGGAGGGGCTCAGATACACAGAGCTCTGCTTGGGAATGACTGGTTAACTAGCTAAGAGCTTTTTAGGTGAGAGTAAGAAGGGAGACAAAAGGAGTGATGTCATAGTCAGGTGTCTTACATGATGCCTCATCAAGAAGGGATGAAGCCAAGATAGAAAAGCATCAAGATTACAAGACTGAGTTTGGATGGAGGACTTTAACCACACCAGTATTTTCTGAAGGGCGATGTGGCTGGGTACAAGCAATGAAGGAGTTTTTTGGAAAGCACTGAAGACTGAATGGAAAACAGTTTTGCAGAAGTCAGGGTTTATGAGAGTCAAGAGTATGCCCTTGTAACCGTGAAGGCCAATAGCATCCTGAGCTGTATTCTAAGAGTGCAACTAGCAGGTTAAGGGAAGAGATCATCCCCCTTTCTTCTGCACATTTGAGAAATGTCTGGAACACCATCCGGTTTTGGGATGCACAGAAGAAAGACATTGAAATACTGGAGTGAGTCCAGCAGAGGGCTACCAAGATGCACAGGGGGTTGGAGGGCATGGCCTAGGAGGAGAGGCTGATGGAGGTGGATTTGCTCAGCCCAAAGAGATGGCTCAGGGGAGGATTGTGTTGCTGCTGTCAGCTACCTAGTGAGAGGATACAAAGCAAGTGGAGACAAACTCCTCCAAAATATTCAGTTGCAGGACAAGAGGAAAAAGCACAAACTGAAACATGTAAAGTTCAGATAAGATACTAGCAAAAAGAGTCTTCAGTGAGGGTGATCAGACACTGGAGCAGGCTGCCTGGAGAGGCTGTGAAGTCTTCATCCCTGGAGATGTTAAAAGGTTGACAGGACAAGTCCCTAAACAACAGCATTCAGATCTGAAATAGGCCCTGCTTTTAGTGGGGTTTGGACTGATTGTCTCTAGAGCTCCCTTCCAACTGGAGCTATTTTAAGATTCTGTGATTCTTTAAAGAGCAAGTGACAGTCAGGTAAGCCTTGCCAAATGGGGGAGGCTGCCCCTTTCTATTGGGAGCAACTGAACTTGAAGAGAAGGTTCAAGAAGAGTCAACAGCCTGGAGCAGACAGAATTAACAGACATGCAGCAGATGAGGCTGCCACCTGCATCCCAAAAAGAGATGCTGAGAGGATTAACAAACTGTCAGACAGGCCTCAGTGGTGTGGGAAAGGAAAACTTCCTAGGGCCAAAAGAGGATTTTTAGAGTTGGCTGCCAGCCAGGCAGTGGCTCTTTTCATTGACATCAAGCCTAGAAGCAAGAACCTACCGGAAAGGACACTGCAGATAGGGAAGAGTTTCACTAATATTAAGCTAGTATCTTGGAATTGGTTTCTTTTAAAGAACGAATTATACAGGCTTAACTTATAAAACACTGTTATTTTATTTGTTATAATAAAATAAGGACTATAGTACAATGTTTTGGGTTTGTGTTGTTTGTTTTTTTATTTTTCTTTTTTTTTTTTTTCCCCTTGTTTTCTAGAGTTTGTTTTAAGGAAGAAAAAATAGGAATTTCAAGCAAATTGCTCTGAATGAGTTGGGGTATGATCTCCCATGCTGCAGTGCTTCAAAACTGAAAATCCCTTAAAAGGATTCAGTGAAACCACAGTGCAACATGATTGAAACTTACTGTGTATCATACTGGACATGGAAAATAACCTTATTTGGATGTTTACAAAGTATTGTTTTGGTTTTGAAAGCATGAGTCTAAAGACATGTTGCACAAAAACAGTTCCTACAGAAAAGTTGACTGATTTTTTTAAGCTAGGATGAAATAAGCTAAAATCAATAGGGATTTTGTTTCCCAAGTTGTGTTGTGTTGGTTTTTTCCCTTTTTAAAAGGTGAATGAAAAAAGACATGACCACTAGAGGGCAGAGGCGGATAGTTTTTTGAACACATTAAGCCTAATTCCTTCTAGAAGTACTTTTTTGTGACAAGTTAGTAATTTTGGACTGGTAATGAATTCCTGAGCTAGCTACGGACTACAAAGGAATGAAAGACAGGTTCAAGTTCAAACATTCATTTAAATATCATTAATTAAGGTATGTGAGTCAAAATAATTTAAAATAATTACTAAGAACATAATTTAAAATAATTGCAAAATTACTGATGAGACATACAATCAGTAACAGAACAAGATGGTGGGAAGAAAAAAATATGAGCATGATAAAGTAATTGTGAAAGGAAAAAGTAATACTAATTGGGAAAAAGGGAAAGTAATATTTCTTGATGTCCAGTGGGGAAGGGGAGGGGAAGTATTGCTTCAGATTGCTATACTTACTGAAACAAAATACAGTGTTTTAAATGGAATGTTTTATATATATGACTTATTTCATAGCTTGTTAACAGAACTTATCCATACTAATTGCATTTATATAGCATATTCTTCCAAATATCTTAAGATGATTTTACTGTGTATAAATACAATTAATCTTACAAAAGCTAAATATAGAGAAACTGATGTTCAGTTCATTTTAAATTTTCCAAGGTAATACAGTGAGTATTGGTATTTTTAAGAACGCAGCATACAGGGTTTTCATCTCCTAGTCCTATTAACTCCCAAATGCCTAAGTGCTTACCATTTTGTCTTGTTGGTTTGGTTAAATTTTCTCAGGTGCTAGAATGGAAAGAATATAACCTTTTAATTACATTTAAAAATGCACTTAGTTATTTTCTATTAGCTCCCTGATGTCTTATATAAAGTGTCTAGAAATGTATGAGACAATGCTAAAATGTAATTTGTAATAGTAAATGCATTAATATTCTTCTGCTCTGCCATAATACTCAGTTATACATAGCTAAACAGTGATTTGTTGGCTGAAATTCAGCTCAGGGATTAAAACATATAGTTGTCTAGCCCCCATTTCAATAGTCAGTGGAGAGCTGGGATTCAATTCAGTTACCTAAATGCAGATTGTTAATGTTGTATGAGACAACTTAGACTATCTGAGAAATCCAGAAGGGTTTGACAGCTGTGATGGTCAAACTACAAGAGAGCTGCATCTTTTGGAGGGCACCTGGAGCCCGCAAAGGATATGCTGGGTCACCATGTGCATCTATGCAAGCAACAGGACCAGTCCCAGTGTTACACTCAAAATCTTGTTTATGAGTAAAAAGGAAGCACACCTTTCAGATACGTGCAATCAAGAATTTATTGTTAATATAAATAAAATCTTAAGAGTCTAATCAGTGTTAGTACACATCTAATTGTTGCAGAAGAATAATGAATAATAATGCAGTTAAAACCATTATACACACACTTCTTTTACACCCCTTTTCCTGGTGTTACACTTACCCTTCCCCTGCTCCTTTGAGTCCTAAGATTGGTGGCTTCATTCAGGTGGTACGTGGGAGGGCATTACAGTTTTCAGCCTCTGCAGTCCTTTGTCAGGAAGAATATGATGTTCATGTTGATTGTTCCTTATTCGTTTCTCTAGGATCCAGTTAGGATCATACTTACATGCTTGCTAACACACTTTTACATCTTTGCTCTTTTCTCATTGGTCTGCAGTTCTGTATTACTTCCAAATATACTATGTACAGTGCTTTTTACCTATCTTAGATATTATTGCTTTGTTCTTTTTGTTACTCCTAAAACTAGTTTTTTCCAACTCCTGGTGTGCATTTCTTTAACTGACCATGGGTGAGTTGTTAATAGCTGTGGGGTCTCCAGTGCCAAGCCTGTTCCTCTTCATGTGCCTGAGCTCCTCTACACCACATCATGTATCTCTATTTCTGAAGGACTCTGCCATCACACCAGGCCTGCCTTTCTTTACACTGAGTCATTAATATCTCATTCTGCATAGAAAAACTTCTTGTTACACTATGTGTACAGAACTGTCGTTCTACCACAAAGAGGTACACAACAGCAGAACAAATTAGCCCTAGGCATCGGGTCAATTATAGAAATTGCTGTCACAGCTAAATTACGTAAAACAGAGCTGCAAGCAGGTCAGCAAAGTTCAGAAAGAGCAGGCCTGACAAACCTGAGGCCTTGCAAACTCAGTACAAAGTTTATGGCATGTTACCAGCAACAAGCATACCATATTGCTGTTCTACGTGGTTTCATCAGTCAATAAAATCTAGAAAGCTATGCAGCTTTACAGCTAATGAAATGTAGGACCTCACTTCAGCTATCTCAAAATCAGTGCCTAATGACATCTGAGATGCCCTTGGGATTGCCACGTGGCTCCAGTTGCTGTTCTTGCAGGGTGCAGACCTCCCATAAGTCCTCTTCTTACACATGTTTTAGACACTCTAGGACACCTCAAACACCAGACTGACTGTCCAGGCAATTGAGCCCAGCCCAACTCTGTTTTATGATTTCAGAGTGAATTAACAACCCTCTAGGTTCTGCTGACAGTCCCAACCTGTTGCTGCAGTGGGATTTGAGACACTTGATTCACTTGAGCACAGTCAAAGGCAGGAATCTTAAGCTCAGTGCTGCATACTGTACTGTATACTTTTTTTTTAATTTAACTTTCTAAGAAGAAATTTTGTTTAAGCGGTTTTTTTGGTTTTTTTTTTTTTTTGGTGAAGTAAGTAATTCCATACTCAGATAATAATCTGTGGTGTGGGTTTATAACTCTTATTTCATTTCTAGTTCATAATATAGATTGTCCTTCCTCTGTAATTTTTCCTTCCTGGGTACAAAAATAACATCTATCCTCCCCACCCAGATATTTATTCTCATCAAAGTTATACAATATGGTTGTCCTTGATGTTCCCATCTCTCTGTTAAAATTGGTTGTAGTTTCCAGTGGATTCACAAAATTATCCCACGCTGAAGGCACTCATAATGAAGAAGGCAGTTACATAAATACATGTACATATACAGAAAGATGAATGGGAAAAAGGGATATCATGATTACACTAGTCTAGGTCCTTATGCTAAATACAACCGTTGGGGATAAGATTTAATGTAATTCAAGCAATAAGTTCATTTTTTCACACATATACAAAATGATGAAGATGCCCCTGTTTAAATGGAAATGCAGGTTCTGGAATGAACACATCCTCACCTTGAAGCATCAAATTTAAGTGGGAGTATATTGCATCATATATTATACCACCAGATACACATTTACATCCATCCTATTTATACCCTAGGCCCTCCTGCCTAGGCCTCCACTGAGCATTTTTCTAAGTTCTTAACTTTCATTAGGTTATCTAGAGCCATTGTTTTATTCCTCTGTCTGTGCTTCAGTTTCTCCAGAGAAACAAATCGTCACAAAAAGTGGGATTGTTATTAATTCCTTGCAGTTTAGAGTCTTCATCATTAAAAATTCAACCTTTACCAGGAATACAACACACTAAATTTAAACTGAGTTTCCCAGGTCATCTAGAGATGTGTGACTGCAAATAATGATGTTTTGATCACCACAGGGTAATTGATATTTTATTTAGTGGTGTTAACAGTTGTGCCCTTTTTTCAGGCTGTAGTTTCATTATGCACCTCTAATATTTCTGAGGTTGGTGGGTCAAACTTTATAGCAGAATTTCTTTCACTAACCAAATGCTAATCTACATCATCCGTTTAATGGACAGATCTACTGACCCAAAATTATAATTAAATGAGTTTGTTGTGATGGATGAATGAATTCAAACTACCAGCCCCTTTGTAACAAGACATCTTGATATAGAATGGCACCTTGTGTTAATGCACATCACCCAGAAAACCTGAATCAATATGTGCCTAATCTTCCACAAGCACAGAAGTTGAAAGAGAGCAGCTAGTTTTTCAAAGCAAATCCTGTCAAAGGAATTTTCTCTTCGGTGTTGAAAGTAAAAGAGCTTATGTGAAATTAATGCTAGGGATTTTTAAATGGTCATTGTAATTACAGATCTATATTCTAGGATACATGGTGAGGTCTAAAATTGTCATCAATACTTTATAAAAATAATAAAATTGTCTCTGGTCATTGCATGCCAGTTGTGGCTACGTGAGTAGAACCAAAGAGATGCATAACAAAAATGTGTCCCATGCATTTATCCAAGACCTTGAATATTCCAGTTTATTTCAGTTTCAGTTTGACTATATTCAACATACATGTATTCCATCATATAATTCCACTTTTATAGGAATAGCCTAGGCCTCTTTCTATTACCTAAAGAAGGAATAATTATTTTCATACCCAGCTTTCATTTTGAGAGCTAATGTGCACAATTATAATCAGATCGATTTGGATCAGAACAATGTGTACCTCATTTCATTTCCAAGGGAAAAACTGTAGAATAGTTAAAAGATTTCCCAGTGTAATTAGTGAAATGTGTACACCTTCTTTTCATTATAATTAGATCAGTTTACTAGAGCAAAATAGGTGAGCTAAAAATTTTATAACTATTTTCTCCTTGCACTAAATATATGACTCTAGTTACAGGAACTCTTCCATTATTTATCAAACGTGTACTGGTTTGATAGCTTGAGTCTTTTTCTACCTAAGCTGTTATAATAGCAAATGGACAGGCAGCAGAAATATTAAATTTATTTCCTTCTTTGCAAGCATTTCAGAGAACAATGTTAAGCTCCTCCTAACAGTTGGCTAATGGTAAGGTGATTCATGGCATCCAGTGACTACTGTGACCTATATTAGCTTAGACTCGTTATATGCTATATATAGTACTGGTCTGACAAACCTAGGTAGTCGCAGCGTGAGAAGCAATAGCCCTTATGTTAGATGAGACTGAGGGAAGCACAGTCTTTCACACTTCCACTGGGAGCTGGTGAGAAGGAAACAGGGAAGGAAATTAACGAATAAAACAGCCCCAAGCAGCAAGGAGATTTGAGTGCCACAAAGTAACCCCTGTCTTATTGCCCCCCACTGTTGTCCATCCCCTCTACCACAAGGACATTTAGACTGGGTTGGCCACCAGAACAGAACCACACTTCCCCCACTGCTGACTTCCCCTTTTTTACCCAAACTGTTCAGCTGTACACAGGCTTAGGTTGTGAAGAATGATGAAAAAAAGCACTGAGCACTTAAGTCTATCCTAAGTGGCTCCATCACTTGGTTGTCTCCCTCATCCATCAAAGGGACCCACATTTTCCCTGGCAAACTTTTCCATTAGACAATTGTAAAGAGAATATAAACAATCTCAAGCCAAGGCAAGCCTAGACAAATCCTGATACTGTAGACTGTCAGCTAATTAGAAAGTCTATGGACTTCTACCAGCTGTAGCAAAAATTCTGTTCCTGGGCTGGAACTTAGATTAGCTGTGTATATTCAAATCCGTGAGGCTGAATGGGTTTCATCCATGGGTACTGAAAGAGCAAGCTGATGTGATTGCAAAAATGATACAAAATATGGAAAACTGTGATGACTGGGGGAAGATTCCTGAATGGAAAAAAAGAGCAAATGTTATGTTTTTCTTTAACAAGTGTGAAAAGGAGTACCTGGGGAACTGTAAATCAGTCAGCTGCACCTCAGTCTGTGTAAACATTATGGAGAACAACCTCTTGGAAATAATTTCCAAAGATGCCAGATAAATATGATTTTGCCATTTCTACTAAAAGGCTGTATGTACTTGACACCACAGGGTCTCAGGATTTATCTGAGCTTCTTAGCCTGAGCTAATTCTAGTTTGGTTTAGCTGTGACAGCAATTGTGTAGCAGTTAGTGGACTGTGGACTGTTGTCTAACTAGTTCTAGATTAGCTTGATGAATATAGTATTATACAGTAAAGGTCAGACAAATTTATATGGTCACTGAATAACAAATATTAGCTTTTTATGTTAATTTTACCTGGGGAAACTGTTGTGTAACTTTAACTAATAGCTAGCAGTTGAAGATGCTCAAACTTCACACAGCAACAACTGGCTAAAGAGCAAATAAGCAGAGCAAGTACTTTTTGTGTTAAGAAAACATAAAAAAAACCCCAAGCAGGGGCAAGTCAGGGAGGAGGGTACCCTTGACATCAGCCTCAACTCTTCCATGTGAAAAATTCAGGACACTAATGATGTATCTTAACCTTTCTTGAACAAGAATGAAGCCAATGACGTTAGGAGAAAGAGAAATGCTGGAAGGATGAGCTCAACAGCAGAAAAAAAAGATACTGCTTAGATTTTAATAACTAATTTAAACTGTAATATTAATTAAGCTTCTTCTGTAATAATTAGATATTGTGAGTGCTAGCCCAGTTACAATAAAACTTGTATTGTTTGCATTCACCACTGTCTCATAATCCATATAGCTGTCCTTTCATGATAAAAGGCAATGACATTGGTCAAACAAATATTATGAATCAGTTTTATTACAACTGGACAAATTATAATAATTGTTTGACCAACCCCATTGACTTCTGTGATGAAATGACTGGCTATATGAATGATGGGACAGTGATGGATACACTTGACTTTGGTAAGGTCTGTGACACTATCTTCTTCAACACTCTTATTTGTAAGCTGAGAAAGTGTGGACTGTTTACTGGGCTGTATCAACAGAAGCACAGCCAGTAGATCAGGAGAGATGATTGTTCCCCTTTACTTGAAGATGATTAGACCACATATATAATACTATGTCCAGTTTGGGGCCCACAGTACAAAGTAAGGGTTTGATCACCCAGAAGGGGTCCAGTTGAGAAAAGTCGAGGCTGGAGCACTTGCCCTGTGAGGAGATACTGAGGGACTGGGGTTTGTTAAGCCTGAAGAAGAGATGGCTGTGGTGGGACCTAACAGTGGCCTGCACCCCCTTCCCGGTCATACCTATGGAGAGGTCAGCAAAGAGACAGAGCCAGGCTTTTACTAGAGGGGTGTGGTGGGAGGTTGAGAGTTGAGAAGAATACATTTAAACAAGTGAGGTTTTAACTGGATATAAAGAAGAAAATACATCACTGTGAGGGTAATTAAACACTGGAGCAGGTTTCCCAGAGAGGCTGCACAATCTCTAAAATGGAAGGTTTTCAAGACCTGACTGGATAAAGCCCTGAGCATCCTCATTTGACCTCAGAGTTGACCCTGTTTTGGATCAGAACACGAGGCAGGACTCCCTTCCCACCTGAGTGGTTCCATGACTATATGACCTGGCAGCATCTGTCAGGGAGCAGAAGGAATGGGCCTGCTCCCAAGGAAGATGAACATGGAGCCAAGATGATCCCAGTGCCAGCCCTGCCCTTACTGATAGGGTGCAGCCCCTCAGCAACAGAGCAGGGCGACCAACGCAGGGCTGGAGTCAGCAACAGGTCTCATCAACAGTCCAACAGTCTCATCAATTGTCCTTAGACAATCACAAAGTGAAAATTCACAGCTGAAGTCAACACAAGAAGTCCATCAGCAAGTCAGGAACATCAGGGGACAGAGATGGTCAGAGGCACACCTACAACATAGCCTAGGTCAGCACTGGGTGCCCAGGCCTAAGCTGGAATGGAGCTCCTGGGTCCACAGGCAGGGGGTTTCAGGTGAGGCTAGCCAAAGCCAGTAAGGCTTAATGGTGCTTTCAGGGCCCTGACATTATAATAGAATCTATAGGTCAATATGGGAATATATGTTATGATATCTATAAGAGTTCTAGAGGGAAAATACCTCTTAAATATATATGTATGTGTTTTTACAATTTTTAAAAACAGACGTAAGGTAAATCTCAGGATGCTGACTAATTTGAAGGAGTCTTGTTTCTGTTTATCATGTCCCTGAAAAGTAATTTTTTCACACACTGAAAAAATAGTTATCAGGTTTACAAGAAGTAACAGCAAAGTAAGAATGAAAGAGACCATGTGGTCCTCAAGATCACCAGCTGGTAACCACATTGTAGAATGCGTAAACTGAGATCGCTGTTGTGCTTATGGTGATTCTGAATGCTTTTCCCACAATTAGAAGCAAAGAAATAGAAGAATGCATGGTCTGAATGAAGATACTACAGCTACTACAACACGGACCAGATCACGTTGCAGTCAAGACAAAAAAGACAATGATTCTTGTGGACTCAAAGTTCTGAAGCCCAAAGAAAAAAAAAATAGAGTCATAAGGAAAACCAATTTGTTAGGATAGACACCATCTGATTAAATATCTTCAATGTGTTTTAGTCTAAGAACAGTTGATCAAAAAACTCACTAAGACAGCAAGAATGATTTTCTGTTCACCCACATTCTAAATTGAATAAAGGTGTGTTCATTAATGGAAATAAAATAGTTCTGTTTCATATACAATGGCATCTATTTGTGTAATGTTTCAACTTTCAAATAATTCAAGATGTGTACAGATTATTACAACAAATTGAAACATCTAATGTGCTTGATTAGTTTCTAGCAAATATAAAAAACCATACACCACATTCAGCTAAAAATAGAAAAAGAAGGGAATTAGCCTGAACTCAGATTATTCAGCAACAGTGGGTATAACAGGATATTGAAAATAAAGCAGTAACGTTTAAACTAGCATTAATCTACTGTTGTATTTGTTACTGTTATTATTTATTACTGGAAAGAGAAGAGATAACAGGTTGTCAAAGGCTAATAACTGAAGAAACTTTTTCTGAAATGCCAACATTTACAATATAATGAAACAGGAACAGTTTGGAAAGGATTAAATCAGTGATAATGAACAACTTAAGAAGGGTTTGTATTCTATAACACCGTTTTTACTGGAGGGTAAACAGAATGCATTTGAAAGGTTGTAACTTGGCTTTATATTTCAACAGCCAAGTCATATTTTTTTATTTATGATGTTGTAATATTACCTCATGTCTTTTACCAACATTTCACAACATCACAATGATTTAAGAGTTCATAGGTATTCAAAAGTATGTAATGATCATTTATCTGGCTTTGAGGATTTTCCCGTAACCAGTGCTTTACCCTGTTTCATTGATTATTCCTATACTGGAAGTATGAAAGGAAATCTATTAATTTGTGGGACATCTTAATCAAGGTTTAGGCTGAGGCAGTCTTTAAAGCTGCAAATTCCACATTCTTCCAGTAGGTTGAACTCGTAAATCAACCCAAACCCAAGTAGTTTTTTTTTCAGTGAAGTATGTAGAAATTTCATCAAAAGTTTCATGGGCTTCTTATCTACTACAAGGTCATTGTTAAAAACTACAGGGCCAGAAAAGATGCCTGATTATCCTTCTCTATCTTCTATTCTGTTGTTCCTCATGAAAATCTTGAACCCACCATCTAATCAGTGGATTACTTTAGATACCCTTTTCCTCAACACTGAAAACCTCCTTCATAGTGCAAGAACTTGTAGCTAACATTGGATGGAAATCTCAGTGGAAAAAGGAATGCAAAAGATACATAGGTGTATCACTAGGAACAAAAAATTGCAAACCCAAATGCAAAACTTTCTTTAAAACAAAAGTGCTATTTTAAAATCAAAGATGAAGAAAAAAGTAATTGCATATGGTGTCACTAAGTGTTGACTGTGAATAAATTCCTCATTTTGAAACCTAATATCCTAATCCATCTGCATGGGGCACTTTTCATTGAAGCAACTACCACCTTGCAGATAATCTTACTCCCTAATAAGCCAACAAGCCTAATAGAAACGAGGAAAGAACTTTCTGATTCAGGTACACAAAACCTTGTTCTCTTTCATGAATTTAAGCAATTTAGATTTTACCGTCTCTGACCAGGAAAATTGTAAACTGATAGTTTACTAAATTTGGAAGGAAGGTTTCATTCTAAGACTAGAGGGAATGTAGAAACGACATTCATGGTGTTGTTTTATTGCTGCTTTTTCAGATTAGTTAAATGATCTTGTTATTTATATGTGATTGTTTCTCTCTTTGGGTGATCATCTTTCACAACCACAGGTATAATTAACTATTGATAACATTTGAGCTCATTTTTCCCACTCTACTATTGACACACAAGGCAGAAACGCACTTCCATACCTTTGTTGCTTAGTGTAAAAATAAATACAGAGAATAATCACAGAGATTGTTTTAATTGTAATCAACTCTAATGTTAATCATTGTCATGCTCATTCCTAGGTGGGTGGTTTTTAATATTTCAGTTTTGTTATTTAATCTGCAGAAATGCAAGTTAAAAAAATAATATATATATATATATATGAACACCTGGTAACTGGGTGGAGTATTTCTAGCAAACATTGCCAGACTACTACTTTATTGCATTACTGTAACTCTTAAAAAAATAATCAAAATATTATGAGCCTGAATAAGATCACCAAAATTCAGATATGTAAGAGATAAGCAGAAGCATGCATATTTATATTTGCCAAATGAAACTGCTGCTTCAGTGAAGTGAATGGCAAAATTTCCAATTATTTCAATAGGCCCTAAATGTGAAAACATTCTAAGCTGCTAGAGAGTTGCATACAGATATGTATATATATTTCAACAGATACATTATTTCATGAAATATGATTATTACTTAAAATTGTGGAGAGAGTGACAGTAATTGCTGATGTTAATATCAAGCTCCAATTCAGTCAAAGTCTTGTCATTTGGCTGCTGTGAAAAAGATGCTGAGCCCTGAAACCAAATTTATCCTTGCTGTTCATGCCAGGGGTCATCTATTTTCAATTTACACATTCACATGCTTATTATTTTTGGAATCACTAAAAATTAAGATGTTAACAGGGATTGATTCCAGACAACCTTTACCACATCTTTTCTCTTAGGCTTGTGATGACTGGATATATTTTACTGCTTTTACAGTAGCAGTATATTTCTTCAGATAGCTATTGAAATTTTGCCAAAGACACAGTCAGTATTGAAAACCAATTGTGATAGGAAACATGTAAGTGCATAGGAAACTGTTCCAAAGAGCTTACAAGGTAAATAGAGAGAAGGAGAATTCCTTCTCTAAAGGAGAAGAAAAGAAAATTAAAAAATGCTATTCCTCAGCAATACATAAATTAAGTTGGTAAGATAAATATGTTACTTATTGCTCTCCCCAGCATTTCCAGTGGTATTTTCTTCACTTTTTCACATTATATTTGAACGGAAATAAATTTCTGATCTTTTCTTTAAGGATACTTTTTCCCTAACATTTTGGTATCCTGGATTAATCAAAAGAGGGAAACAATAGTCATTTTTTTAAGTGGTTAAAATATAACGATGTTAACTAAACATGGGTTGGGAACTGTCTGAAGGCTGGTTAAGTTTGCACAGTCCTTTAAATGAATCTAAAATAGAAGAGTTTAAATTCATGGTGAATATATACTAGGAGGTTTAACCTTGGTGGATAACAGTTGTCACAAGAAAAAGCAAAGAAGATTTTAATTTTCTTCTTCTCCAGGAAGTTAAGCATATTGTTTGAATTAGTAAAAGTGATGTTCATATTTTGAAAACAATACAAAAAGACTTGTAAAATTTTCAAAACTGTCCATCGATGATATTTTAGTCCAGGCATGCTGCCAGGAGAGGGTAGTGTTGAACTATAAATCTAAAGCAATCGTTTCTGCCTTCACTGTAAGTTCGGCCTTCACTTGAATCTCTGTACAATATTTTCCACAAGAAAGATTATGAAACTTTCCATTTTGACAAATACTTAGTTCAAAGAAGACAAGGGCACTGTAAGGTTTTCACATATACTCTATGCAAATTTTCAGAATGAATAGAGAATGAAAAATATCTCTGTTGAATTCCGACCCTTCCAACCCCAAAGACAAACATTTGTAAATAATTCATAATAATATGATTGTATATTACCAATGTATATGTGTATTAAACAAGAGGACATATAATTAGTACCACAGTTTAAAAAGTCATTAAAGTTCTTATTGAATTATTTTCCTGATGTAAATTTTTATTCAGTTACAAAAGTATTACAGATTTTGAAGGACAAGTGATGATATTTGCTACGGTGGTGTGTAAGATATGATGCAAAATTAATTATAACAGCTTTTTCATATAAACTGGGAAATAAGAAAGCAGTATTATTACTGTAGTTCTTATCAGCCCCCCATTCTTTACTTGGTAAAGCAGTAGTCTGTAATATTAAACCATGGTCACAGCCACAAGACATCTTCACTCTGTGCCGCCACCCGACTCTCAAGTCAACCATACTGTATTTTAGATCCAGCAACTTCATGCTGAGGATCTGTCAGCAGCCTTGTACAGATTGTTCAGTGTTCTTTCTACTAAGAACATACAGATTTTTGCAGAATTTACATTTGTATCATCTCACTGATCTGCATTTAAAAACTGCTCCTCCATAAGTTATCTTTATGATGCAGAGTAATGAGTAGAAATGCTTTATACTGGATGAAGAAAACACGTTTTACATACTCTGAGTATCTCTTAATATCATTCAGAACATTGGGTATCAGTGGGTTTTGTTTTGGTTTTTTTTTTTTTTAATTCCTTGGTAGGTCAAGTTTTACAGAATTGAAGATGAAAATGAAATTAAAATTGCAAGTTTGTACTGGGGAAGATGTGACCATGTTTAATAGTAGCATATTAGCTAACACTAATTGGTCAATTACTTGTTTATATAATACTAACTATTCAAAAAATCCTGATAAATGGATGTATTTCCAATAGCTCTGTAGGGTCAGCAAAAACTTTGGTAGAAATTAATGGGTGTTTTTCCTGTTTACTGCAGTGTTAGTCTTATTAAGTTTTCAGCAGTTGAATCTTAAAAAAGTGACGCACAACTGGACAATAACAAGATAACACATAGCCAACACACTCCTTATGTTTACAATCATACAGACATACCTATGTATACAATAGTCTATATACAGATCTAATTTTTAATTGCCCACATTGCATTATTTTGCTCTGCTGCTTAAAGTTCAAATTCAAACACTTATGGTTATTTACTATAATTTATTTACTATCTACATAAATAATAAATGAATGCATTAATGTTCAAGCTCTTGAACAGTTGATACTTCCACAATTAAAAAAAAGACATGCAGTTAAACACCAGCTATTAAATGTAATTCATATTTAGAGAAAAAGAAAAAAAATTAGCATAATGCTGACAATGTTAAAAGAATAAAAAAAGTTAACTGAAACTGTAACAGAGAAACAGTTAATGAAGAAGTTTGAAAACAAAATGTGGCAGCATTGCAAGGATGGAAAAATACACTTGCATCCACCGAGACAACAGAGATTGACTGATTCTAATTGAGGTGTTTTAATAGGCAAGTGTAATGCATTTTAATGAAAGCATATCTGTTTGAGCTTGACATCAGTGATTACTTAAGGAATGTATGTGTTCATGCTGAATGGCTGTGAAAGATGATCAATACTTTGATAATCAGTGTACTGGCATCAGCCCCTTGATCTTCAATGCTTGCTTGTTTTCTGTTTTGGACACACTAAATAATATAATTTTGCTTCAGTATTTTAGAATGATAATTAAATTGACAACTGAATGTATTTCATCATTTTTAGGCAGAAGACCTGTGATCTTCAAGGTAGGTTCTGTATGGTTTTATGGTTTGGTCCATATTTTAGCTAGCAGTTCATTGAAAGTCTCGAGTACTTCTAAACTGACACCCATCAATATGAGAAATCTTTTCTCTAAGATAGCTTTAATAATAATGGTATTTCCAAAATGATATACTAAATGTCACAGAAGTGCAAGCAGTTTTTTAAAAGAGCATGAACTAGTACACTAGCAGCTTTAATTATCTGTTTTGTAGACTGGAACAAGAAATATCAAGTAAAATAGCATTCAGGGCATACATTTTTTCTTAAAGTGATATCTTTCAAAACTGGATTAGGTTATTATTTTCAGTTGTGAGGACATCACTGTCTGTGTTACCCCAGACCATCCCTAAATATTAGGAATGAATCAAAGATGAATCTAGGGGCCTGTAAGATTGAAAACTCTAATACTTTTAAAATGAGCATTTAGTTATCATAGTTGGCATTAAAGAANTGCTTAGATCACCTATTCCACCCTCTCTGACTCAGGCAAGGTGAGCTACAACAGTTTGCCCAGGAATGTGTCCAGTCGGGTTTTATATATCTCTAAAGATGGAGACCCTACAACCTCTCTGCGCAACATGCTCCATGATTTGATGACCCTCATTTCAGTCATTGCACCATCAAAAAGTATTTTGTGAACTGATCTAATCAACAGATGATAGGCTGACAACTTCAGTTCTAACAAAATCATGTTCACTTTTTTTGGTTTGTTTGTTTCTGTCTTAGCTGACTCTAATAGTTTTTGGTAAAATAAATTTCCTCATGTTTGTATGGCTGGCAGAATGAAATAGGTTGCATTTTTAAGGAGAAAGAATACTTTTAATACTGTAATATTCATTAACAAAGAACCAGAGAAATTTTGGAAGAAATAGGCTAAGGATCTTTCTGCAATATTACTACCTGAATGCAATGGCAAATTAAGAGGTATTCTCTGTAGGTATGAATTCAAACATCATGCAAATTCAACTGAAAAAAAAGTGATAGGCTTAGATAGAGATAATGATCGAGTTGATCATATGTCAGAGTTGAACAAGACAATGTTATATTTTGTCTCCTGAACTGAATCTATTTCCTATACAAAGTTGTGAGATTGACAATATTGTCTATGAGAAGGAGAAGGAAGCTATTGTGGATCTTGAAATTAATGTAGCTCTGACAGAGAACTTTTCTGATAAAACAGCTAGTTTTAGACTGCAGCTGCAGACATTGTCCACACAAATGCCTATATCTGACTTTACTCTGTATAGTTCATATCTTCACCCTGATCTTAACAGAAACTCTTAAGAAACACCTGAAAGGAGATTAATGTAGGGAAGCCATAAATTTGCATACTATCCTTTCATTTTCTCTGAAACAGATAATCAAGACCTATTTCTTCTCTCTTATAGAGAGACTAATTAGCTGATACCTAAAAACCTTCATTCAGATCACAAGAATACTTTTCCCCTTCAAAATAGCAATCATTTCAACATAAGAGCTATATACTGCATCTATTTTTGCTTCGACAGCAGATGAAGAAAGGGAACTACACATTATTAATTATATCTAGGGTCATGTTTGAAAAATGTTTCTCACATTTGCTCTTTTGCTCCTTCTTTCAGGATATAAAGTCTACAGGAGATCACAGTGCAAACTATAATTTTGTATTCATATTATTGATATAATAAGGAACTTATCAAAATCTTAGTAGATTCCATTTTTTGTTTTCCATGTGACTTTAAGATGTTCTACATGTCTTCCCTGAAGTATGGAGAAAAAATCTGTGCTGTGAAAAACTGAAAAGCATCTGAGTGTTTGCTGCCACTCATTTGTTACATATAGCATGCACATGTCAGTTACGTGCATGTTAGACTTCTGAGGGATTTAAAATATCAAAAAAAAGTTCAGTTTTGGCAAACATGTGATCATCATTTACACAAAAATTATCCAAAAAGGAAAATTATTTTCAGTACTAAAGCTAGGTATTTAATTTTCTAATTAAGACAGATAATATGCAATAAAGACACTCTAAACTGAAAAATATGGTTCTTTCTGAGAGCCTTTATCTTATTGTTTCAAAAAAACCAACTGCAACATGATAACAGAGGGGAATAAATAATTTATATTTATTCAGTCAGGTTACAGTGCACATTGCACAGCACTGTATTAATTCACCACCCACATTCTTTGTTATTAATTGGACTCAGATGGTGACTACCATGCTGTAGGTGATTTAGATGAAAAAATCCATCCCTGATGTCATGCAGAATACCAGTCCCTACTACTGACTCAGTAGCTGTCCTACAGTGAAGCTAACACCTGCTCATGGTCTGTGACTCGGTGAAATCCATATGGCTTTGCACAGTTGCCAGTAGATGGTCAGTTGTAGTTATATCTTTAAGTCAGATAAAGATTTAGGAAAAACAAAATCAGAAAATTCAGAAGCTGCCCTTACTACGGGTTCTAAACAAAGTTGCTTTATCTATAAAATCCCACGTGAAAATGATGCTAATTTAATTGCAAAGGTTAAGTGTTCATAAAAGACTTTACACATAGGCAAGGTACATAGCAGGTAGTGTGTAGGGCGATAGATTTTTGGAAGCAGAAATAATGTATATATTCCTGCCTATTGTATCTGTCAGTGTCACTGAGGAAAGCTAAGGGTGTGCAACAATGTGACCACAGCTGGTGAGATGGACTCACTCAATAAAGTCACTATTTTACCCTATTCTCATCATCTTCAATAGCAGAAAGAAGAGAAAGTTCACTCTTCCTGACCTACTTTCGGTACTGGAAATATTCCCACTCCTCTCCTTTTCCCTCACCCCTGAGGACACTAAATTGAATTTTTCTTTCTTCATCCTAAAGAGGATTTTCTTTCCTTTTACAGAGGGAAAATGTCTGATTTTGCTGTACTAATGTTCTTCCTAGTCCATGTAAGAAACCCAGATTCACAAGACCTGAACCACAAAGGACATTTCAAGATAAGATGCAGTCTGTTATACATGAACAAAAATTCTTACTCTCACCTCGATGGTGAACTCAAAGGTTCATTTGATCTGCACTATCTGACTGCACAAAAACAAGGCAGGAGTCCACATCTGCCTAAATAAAAAACAAAAAATAATGCTAAAGAAAGTTATATAAGCCTGTTCCTACTTTGGAAATAAAACAGAACTTAGCCTAATGAGTCTGATGTTAGAGCCAAAGTTGTGCCATCAAAATTACAAGCTAAGCTATTGATATAGCATGCTGAACTTATCAAAAAACACCTTTCAATGCTTTTCAACACCTTTTCTGCACCTGAGGCATACATTTTTAAGCAGAAATCTGACATTCCTTCTGCAAAAATTGGCTTAGATATAGCTATGTACTTTCTTCAATAGAGAAAAATTCCCTGGAAACTTTTAAAATAGTATTTTTTTAATTCAGGAGATTGTATACTTTTTACTCTGTCCATTGCATTTTTCTTCTGCCTAATGTGTTTATTTCTATAGTGACTAACATGGCCACCACAGTTTTAAAAGTTGCTTTCTAAAAATTAATGGCTATTTGAGAATAGAAGCCAAAAAAGAAATCATTGGCAGATGTAGGTTTGTGTGTTCTTCCCACTTTGACAGAAAGGCTGAAGTGGGTTCTAAATCTGCTAGATTTAATTTCTTTAATGGGCTCTATTTGCTCTGTGAGAATGGTGTGAATAGAAACAAGGAGTATGGCTACATGGCAGAATACAAAGCTAAGAAAATATACTCAAGGAGGTAGCTGCTCATAAGAGTGTCTAAGGATTTAGATGCAGGGACTAACTGAATAATGCTGGCTTACTTGATACATTATTTTCCTTTTCGTGCATTTTTATCCAAATAAAAGTATTTCAGGGTGGACAACAGAGTACAGATCTGTCACAGCTTTCCCAAGTTGTATCTGTAGTCAGGTATATTTGGATTTTTTATAGCTTGTGTGCTTCCCATTAAAGACCAATCCTCTTGCAGTCTTTACTCTTCCATACAGCAACTGCACCAGAGAAGGGTGACTTTACCTACAGACTTTTGGGAAGTAGAGAAAAGCCAAAATAAGCAGAAATTTTTTCCAGTTCTACCACTTCTTGAAAAGCCTGACGACTCCGATATTGGGCAAAAGAGGAACATGGCCCCTGTGAATGTAGAGACAGGGAGCTTTATTGTACCTCTGTGTTTTGTGGGTTAACCGTGTAGGCAGTTAAGCACCACGCAGCCGCTTACTCACTCCCCACCCCCAGTGAGATGGAGGAGAGAATAGAAAGAGCAAAAGCAAAAAAAGTCATGGGTCAAGACACAGTTAGTTCAATAAATGAAGGGGAAAAAAAAAATGATGTAAAGGCAATCACTCACCACCTCACGTGAATAGACCAATGCCCATCCTGTCTCTGAACAACAGCTACTTTCCCAAAAATGTCCCTCCCCTCAGTGTTTATTGCTGACCCTCACACTACATGACATGGAATATCCCTTTGGTCAGTTTGGGTCAGCTGTCTTGGTTATATGTCTGACCAACTTCTTGTCCACCCCCAACCTACCCACAGTGGGACAGAGTTGGAAGAGTAGGAAGTCTTTACACTGTACACGTGCTGCTCAGCAATAGTCAAAACACTGGTTGTGTTATCAAGACTGTTTTAGTCACAAATCCAAAACATAACACCATACAGACTGCTGTGAAGAAAACCAGCCCTTTCCTAGTCAGATCCACTATACGCTGTTAGCTGCCAACCTCAGAAAACTATTTAGGATAGGATTTATCTCAGCCATTGCAGATGCCTAAAAATTACTTGTCCAAGTCTAAACTAAGCTCTAGACATCTCAATGAATTACAGAGACTTCCAGAGTAATGCATTCAAAAGATTGACATGTTAAGATAAACAAGACAAATTATCCCTGATTTGTCCATACATTAAAAAAAAAGGACAAAAAAGGTTGATGAACTAACTAACTAAATAACTAACAAACTTTTAGACTGAAAATTAGCTCACATCCATCCTGTATTGGGAAGTCAGAGTGATGAGGGGCATTTTTCCAGCTGTCAAGATCTACTACTCTCTTGAACACTACCTATGACTTTACAGATCCAAAGAGTGTTCTTTGACCTGTGCACTCACTTGCTTTAGTTCCTATATTACATATTCAACGCTGGAGTTCAGAACACAGGTCAGTGCCTCTGTAAAGGATATGCATTATGAGAAAGAAGACAAAATCATCTTCAAAGCAGTGCTTAAATATTAATTCATTAGTGCATTAGACTTGTGTTAGGTCTGTGTATATAGCATCCTCAAGAGAAACTAATCGAATGCTATGGCTATTTGCAATCTAGTGATATTCCAAACTTGACTGACTACTGCAGATTTTACTCTTCAGGTGTTTTTCCAAGTTGCCTGATATAATCTATGTTAGCTGGATTTCTGTGGAACAGCAGTAGCATGTAATGTACAATTAGGTTAGGCACAGGCATGCATTATTATGAATAGGCTTAGGCATAGTCAGCATGTAGAAACTAATTTGTGTTTAACAGGATACTAATGTTAAATATCAATGCATTATTCATAGCCAAAAGGAAAGCAAATCGTTTCACACAGCAGTTTCAATATTTCATGTTTTCTTATTCAGACTTATTGAAAAAGACTAAGAAAAGTAATTTTTTAACACTGAAAAAATAAAAGTAAACATATGTAAATTATGTTCTATCCTTTGTTTGATTATTGATTACTGCACACCCAGTGATTTTTTTTTCCTTGTTTTCCTTTTCCTTTTATCTGGTATAGTGTTGTGTTTTGGATTGAGTAGGAGAACACACTGATGTTTTAGTTGTTGCTAAGTAGTGCTTACACTAGTCAAGGACTTGTTCAGCTTCCCATGCTCTGCCAGGTGCACAAGAAACTGGGAGGGGACACAGCCAGGACAGCTGATCCAAAATGGCCAAAGGGATATTCCATACCTTATGATGTCATGCTCAGCATATAAGCTGGGGGGAGTTGGCCAAGGGGGCAATGACTGCTGCTCGGGGACTGGCTGGGTGTTGGTTGGTGGGTGGTGAGCAGTTGCATCACTTCTTTTTTCCTGGGTTTTGTTTCTCTCTCTCTCTCTTGTTGTTTTCCTTTTAATTACTATTACTATTATTACTATTATTATTATTATTATTAAATTTTAATTATTAAACTGTTCTTATCTCAACCCATGGGTTTTCTTACTTTTGCTCTTCAGGTTCTCTTCCCCATCCCACCAGGGTTGGGGGGAGGGTGAGCGAGTGGCTGTGTGGTGCTTGGTTGCCAACTGGGGCTAAACCATGACACCTTTAAAGAGTTTATAACATATTAGCATATCTCCACTTTTGTGTGCTAGAGGTAAATTTTTTAAACTGTTGACAGATGAATCTAAAATTAGCAGTTCCTCTGGAACTGTGAACATCTTAGGTTGTAATTTGAAAAAGAACATTGTAAGTACATTGCAAATTCATACAGCATGTCTATGTGTGTATTTCTCTACTCTCCATCTTTGGAACAGAAGACCAAGCAATTTTGCTTTTAAAAGAATGTGGTACAGAAGATAAAAATATTCCATTATTTATTTCAAAAGCTTTACACAGTTCTTGTACCTTTAGGTTGCACTGACTATTGGTATTGAAGTGATGTTTTTTCAAGGGTCTTATGAGAGCTAGGAATTCAGTTATTGTCAGACATGAAAGTCAAAAAATCTGACTATACTTCGATTAGAATATTTGTAACTATAATGTGAGGCTGAGTACTTAGAGGTAGGTAACTAATTGGCTGACTGTATCACACTGTGAAAAAAGTAAGTAGAACATAACTAGCACATATAAATTTACAAGGATTTTTTTTAATTTAAATTTTATTCAAATATACCTTAAAGGATATTGACTGGAAGTCCAGAGTAATCAGAAAAGAAGTCAAAGCCCAAGGAAGTCAAGGGAAATTCTGTTGATTTCACACTGGGCTTTCTCTTCTACATGGACAAAAGGAACTTTACCCCATTTGGCTTTAAAAAAGTTTCAGTTGGCTATATGGTAGTGGAGAGGATCACTTCACTCTAAACCTACAGTAATTTAAGGTCAATGGACAATAATGCTTGCAAAAGTTACTAAGAAAAGGGAGTACAGGCAAATTAGTAGAGAGGTTTTTACACTACTAGCATGCTGTACAATGCCAAACCATGACTCAATTTTTTGGGGGGGTTCTTGGGTCAATGGCAAGCAGAGTACCTTTTTTAAAATATGCATCTGATTCATCATAACTGAAGACTGTAAGTACTCAGGTGACTTTTGTTCTCTAGAGACCAGTCACCTCTAGGCATTTTTTGAAATTGACATTCAAATATTGCCAAGCTCAGGAGAAGGGGAGGGGAAGGGAGAGGAGAGGAGAGGAGAGGAGAGGAGAGGAGGAGACGAGAATCTACCTGTTCCAAGAGGCTGATTCAGATCAAGGGACTTCTGTCCCTCCAACACCAAAATTTATGAACAAGATGGGTTATCTCAGAATAGGTTAGGAGATTTTAACTTTGATATTAAACTCTTCCTATATTGTGCAGAACTGGGAGATCTCTGCCAATGAGTAAACAAACCATAGAGAAGATTTAAGATCTGTTGCACAGATACCGAAGAAGGAAATAGTACAAATTAAAGAAATGTTTACACATTTATAATGGGCCGAATAATACAATAAAGCAGGATTACTAAAGAAGAAGTATGCAAGAGAAATCCACTTGGTTTCATCTGTTTCCAAAATAAAGACTATTTACAGCCACTGCATCATATTTTATTAAATTACTAAGAAGCCACTATTTTGTAAGGAGTCATCGCGCTAAGGATAGTAGGATAAAATGTGTTGTTCACTCTGGCAGGAAATTTAAAGGACCATATGACTTTTTATCTTGAAAAATGAACTATAAATAACATTAGCTTCAATATACCTTTCTTCAAAATACTTTACTTCAGGGAATGTGATTTTTGCATGGTGATGATTATCAATGCATATAATGTCATATATGTATGTATATGTGTATATTAGGTATGCATATATGGGTCTAAATTAATTTAGTTACGTAGAAGCTGCATTAGGATAACAGAAAGTTGTTCCTTTAACCTGATTGTTTTCTTATAAATTGAAGATCTTTTTCAGCAGCTTTTTCAGAGAATTGCCTCTCCATAAGGGTCATATAAAAATTAAACCAAATATTTACTTGGTGAATAGTTACTAGGCTTGCATATTGCCTTTAGAGGGGAATCCTGACCTTTGTTTATATAATTGCAATGTGTTCATGACTGCAAAAAGCCACACACAGAGCAGAAAAGGTTTTGAGTAAGACCTATCCCAATGCATAAAAAAGGTGTGAAAGTTCTGTGAGGGAAATAGGTGTTCCGTAGCTGAATTAAATAAATGGATGCCTACAAAATAAACCCCTTTCTTTCCTAATGTCAATCTTAATTATTTGTTTTCTGTTCACTTGACTGTTGTGAAACTTATAGTTCAAGAAAACCTTTCCTAATTTCCTTTCTCATAGGAGAGAAAGGCTCAGCGTTGGCTTTGTAGTAGGCACTATTAGCTTCCATAATTGTAGTTATGATGTATTATGGGGTTTTGTTTGTTTGTTTTGTGTCTGAGTATGTGTATGTGCTGTGTTCCCTGATCCTACTTAGTTAAGATTTATCCTTGGTGACTGTCTTTCCATTTGGAATTTTCATGTATATTATGTATATGAGTTTCAACAAAGTCCCTCAGTCTGCTCTCTCTCAGGTATGAATGTTCAGATGCTACTTGGTTGTTCGAAAAGAAGTTATCTTTTCAGTATAGTATCTTAAACTCTCAGACCAGTACTTATACAGAGTTCAAAGAGTTGGTGTTGCAAGAAATATAGGTGCAGAGTTGCTGGTGCAGACTAGCAGCTTTTTGCAGGCAGGGCAGGGTACATTATTTGGCTCATACATCTTGTGTGGAATCAATGGCTCCTTATGCGCATACTGAGAAGCGGTGATGAGTTGTGAATGAGGGGGGAAGAGGGCTTTACCTTCCACTGAAACAGCAAATGCAGATCCTTATTCCTCCTGTTATTTTTAAACACTGAACTTACAAATAAATAAGTAGGGTACCATGAAATTTCACATTTTGAAGACTAATCTGTAAATTGTAAGTCTAATTTCCACATTTGAAATTAATACCCTTTTGTATGGAAAACATTCTTCAAAGTAATCTAGAGGTGGTACTAGTAAGTTCTGACTGAAAGGGTGTGAGAAAGCTTTCCACTGCTTCTTACAAGCATTCCTGTCGTCTTCAGAATTGTCCTGAATGGAGGGAATGTATTGCTAAGAAGAAAACAAAGGATTCCAGAAGAGCCTTCATGGGCATTTTCTAGTCATACCAAAATTTAGAAATTATGTAATTCAGGCTCAGGTGTTTCCTCTGTAATGTATATAGTAAAAGAATAAAACATGGTACATGATATTAGAACATTCTTTTTTAAGGATTTTATACAAGGCCTACATACTTAATAGCATTAAAACCTCTATCTCTAAATGTATATATTGATCAGAAAGAAAACTCACTAACTGGGGGAGAATTCTGAACAATATGTGTGTAGTTAGAGGGGTATGGTCTCATTTCTGATCTATAGAGACGCTGTACTTTGTGAAGAGGTAAAGAGGAATGACACAAAAGCTTAAGGCCTTTTTGGAAGTAAGTAAGCCTGACGGTTTTAGATTTTGTTTATACAGCTTCACAAATTTTAAAATTGACAGAGCAATTGATAAAGGTGAATGTTTAAAGTGCAAGATAAAAACTCCATGTCAGTTCAACATTGTCCATGCAGATGCACTTGCAGAATCACATTCTTTGTAATAACCTGCTTAATGATTCATAAAATTGTGGTAGAAAAACAATCATTAGCCATATTTTTATAAACCTGGTAGATATACAGTTTGTGGAATGACAAACATTATTGATAACAATTCTCAGTGTTTTTTAATTATGTATGGTTAGGAAATGCTCTCCTATTTTTAGTAGTTGATTTCTGGAAATATTTTTGTGATCAGGTTTTACTTCTGTGGATGTTAACTGAAAAGCAAAGAACAATGTTGTTTTCACTTCTGATATGACTACCTATATATACAGATATTCTCCATCTCAAACAATCAACCACAAGTGACGTGTGAGCACCTGTAAAATGTTCAGTTAAAATTGGAAAGAATCTGGCTTACAGTTCATAAATTCAAAAAGAATAAAGTATATAATGTTTTATTTGGCAGGACACAGACAGCTGAGAATCTCTAAGCCTTAACAGTAAAATGTCTGCAAGTCAAGATAGAGTGGTAAGGTTCATTAAAAGCAACCAAATGCAATCAAATAAGTGATGTGTTAAAATAAATGGAAATCAAATTGTTGTTGTAGGAATATTTTATCTTTTATTATTATTATGCTAAATTGCATATTTTATCTGTAGAAAATTAAGTACTAAAGAACTCCTTCTAATAAATGAAGGCATATATACATATGCCTAGATATATAAATATATGTATATATGT
>WAAD01010937.1:7526-19982 GCA_013389945.1 Fregata magnificens
ATTGGCCTTCTTGGCCACCTGGGCACACTGCCGGCTCATGTTCAGTCGGCTGTCGACCAGCACCCACAGGTCCTTTTCCACTGGGCAGCTTTCCAGCCACTCTTCCCCAAGCCTGTAGCGTTGCATGGGGTTGTTGTGACCAAAGTGCAGGACCTGGCACTTGGCCTTGTTAAACCTCATACAGTTGGCCTCGGCCCATTGATCCAGCCTATCCAGATCCCTCTGCAGGGCCTTCCTTCCCTCAAGCAGATCGACACTCCCGCCCAGCTTGGTGTCATCTGCAAACTTGTTGAGGGTGCACTCAATCCCCTCATCTAGATGATGCACCAGTTTAAAGGCATTTGTGATGAATATTCAAGGCAGAAAAACTGTATTCTCTTCAACCTCATCTTCACTGACATAGAACCATCTCAAGTGGAATCTATACTTCATCTTATCTTCAGGACATAAAGAGGGACTGAAACCATTAGAAAGACAGGATTAGAGCACAAAACCCAGAACTAGAGGTACGCCAACCGAGCAACTCTGTGATCAAGGAGTAGCAGTTGGAAAAGAAGGAAGAGTCTCATAAGAGGGGAAAGCTCATGGAGAGAACAGAAGTTGATAAAGTAGCTATGGAGCATTGATTTTTCAGTAGTATGGTTGCGAATGGGTCATTTAGATCGCTTAAGGAATCACTGTCAAAGGTATTAGCAGAAGTGGTTTTAATAGGATGTTGTAAAAGTGCGACTTAACAAAGTTCAATGGCAAGCTTCACTCTATTAATTACTGCACGGAAGGAACACACAAGGGGAAATTGAGTTACACTTGAGTTAGAATGATTCACAGAGATACTGGGGATGCAAAAGTGTATGGAGGACCCTCCCGTTGAGTCACGAGGTTTGGAGTGGACCCCCTTCTTTCTAAACTCCTTCCTCAGAGAGGAATCTAGGTGCGGCTAGGTCCAAACCTAGTCTCAGACTTGGTCAACTGTTTATGTCTAAGGGATTGTACATGCAAAGTTTATGTAAGGTTTCATTAGCATCAATTCAGCATGCAGTCAAAGTTACCAAGACAAAATCAAAGTTACTATACTACNAAGTTACCAAGACAAAATCAAAGTTACTATACTACAAGGTTATGCGCAATATCGGTTGCTTTACCAAAGATCTGCTGTTGGTAAAAGGTCTCTCTGCCTCGAGGACCAACCTCGAGAGGTGTCCCAGCTCAAGGGGAGATCGCAGCCTTGCAGCCACGCTGCCTAGCAGGGCGAGCTCAAAGAAGTCTCACTTAGGTTGTCATATTTATAGGTTAAAATGGTTGGCTTGTACTCAAATTACATGCGATAGGAAACGTATGAATGAGACTCCTTGTACCCACTTGATACTTACTTTGTTCCTTGATAAATGAGTCTTGGAAAAGCCACCCGCTATTCATGTTTCAATCACATGATCAATGTTCCAAGCTCATACGCATCGATGCTCACTGTGCCACTCTGCTCCTTTGTGGGTTTTCAGAGAACAGATTGAAACTAGAGGAGTTCACAGCCCGACTACAGCTCAGGCTTTTACCTCTTCCAGAGCCTGCACCAAACCACCACCAGTCTGGTCAAAGTGTTGAGCACACCCGTCACAAGTATACAAACATTTACAAGTATGAGGAATAACAAAGACATGGAAGAAAGTCAGAGGACTTCTGACATACAACCAAGTAAGCGGAGACTTGAAGAAATACCAAGAAGGTAGGTCAATAGGGGCAGCACAGGAGAGCTGGTCAGGGATGCCTCCTGTGACTGTTCACTTGACTCTTGCTCAGATTTGACACAGCCCATGCCAACACCTGATGTATCCTGGGAGCAGTGCCATTAGGTCAAACTGAGAGCAACAGGTAGGCAGGACCAGATGTAGCAATGGATAGGAAGAGATAAAGATCATTATGCAGCCATTACCACCTGCAGCTTGCTGTTTCTTGCAGTCAAAATTCCTGCACATTGATTGTCTGGCAGCCTCTTCAGAATCCACTAACTTATGGAAATGGTAAAGACCAAACTCCTAAACTGAGAGGTATAAATACATCTGCCCATCCAAAAGGCTTTTGAAGCTGATCCAACAGCAGCTGGACTGCTAAGGACTTCATGCTTCCTGGTGTGGTAAAGGGGATGCCTGCACCATGATGGAGGGGGAAGGGGGACCACCCTCACTGTTGGCTAGAGTAACTTGATGCCACCTCTGCTGTTCTTCCCCTGACGATTGAGTGACTCATGTAGTTTTTAAAGTCAGAGTCTAGATTATGATTATTGTATTGCGCACTGATTATTAAGAATTTAACCCAATCTGCAGAGGGTCCAGGTGACTGAAATGTCTAGGTAACTGAAATTTTAGGTAATAGGAAAGCTATGCTAATTGCTAGAAATTCTGCACAACGATAAGCTATGCTGATTACTAGAATCTTTATATAACAATAAAGCTCTAAGTATAACTACAACCCTGTAGCCAGTTCTCATTCTATCAAGAATCCCTAAAAGAACCTCTCTGTCCCCGTAGCACTGGGTAGCTTTGGATGACAACCACCATGAGATGGTAGAATTGAAGATCCAGTGAGGAGGGAGTAGAGCAGATATCAGGATCACAGACCTGAACTTCAAGAGGGCAGAAATTGGCCCGTTCAAGAATCAGCTTGGAAGAATCCCACAGGAAACAGACCTGCAGAGAGGAGATCCAGGAGAATTGATTAATTTTCAAGGATTATCTCCTTCGAGCTCAAGAACAGTCCATGTCAATGAACAGGAAGTCAAGCAAAGGTGCAGGAGCCTGCATGGATGAACAGTGGGCTCCTGTCTAAAGCCAAATATAAAAAGGAACAATACAGAGGTGGAAGCAGGGACAGGTATACCAGGAGGAATATAGAGGCACTGTCCAAGTATGGAGGGATGAAGCTGGGAAAACCAAAGCCCACTGAAGTTGAATCTGGCAAAGGTCGTGAAGGGCAACAAGGCCTTCTACAGGTCTATCACTAGCAAAGGGAAGACTAGGGAAAATGTGATCCCACTACTGAATTGGGTGAGGAACCTGGTGACAAAGCATAAAGAAAAAACCTACTTATTCACTATCTCTTTACCTCAGTCTTTTCTGGTAAGATTAGACTTAGGTTTTCTTAGGTCCATGAGATCTGTGTGAAAGTCTGGAGCAAGAAAGACCCTCAGGGGAGGAGGTTAGGGAACATTTAAAAAAAACAATGAACGTGCACAAGTCAATGGGACCTGATGGGCTGCACCCATAAGTGCTGAGGGAGCTGTCTGATGTCATTGCAAGGGCAGTCTTGATTTTCTTTAAAAGGTTATGGCAATTGGGAGAGGTTCCTGAGGACTGGAAAAAAGCACATGTCACATCTATCTTCAAGAAAGGCAAGAGTGAAGATCTAGGAAACTACAGGCCAGTCAGCATCACATTGTTCCCTGAGAAGGAGATAGAGCAAATAATCCTGGAAACTGTTTTCAGACACATGAGAAGATGATTGGGAGTAGTCAGCATGGATTCACAACGTCAAAATCATGTCTGACCAACCTGATAGCCTTCCAACGATCAGATGAAAGGTTTGATGGATGAGGGTAGAGCACTGGATGTTGTTTAGCTTGACTTTACTAGGCCTCTTGACTCTCTCCCGTAATATCCTAATAGACAAGCTGATGAAGTATGGGCTAGGTACACAGAAAGTGAGGTGGATTGAAAACTGTCAGAACTGCTGGACTCAAAGGGTTGTGATCAGAGGCATGAAGTCCAGCTGGAAGCCAGTCACTAGTGGTGTACTCCAGGGGTCAATACTGGGGCAATATTTTTTAACAGCTTTATTAATGATGTGTATGATGAGACAGAGTGCACCCTTGGCAAGTTTGCAGACAATACAAAACTGGGAGGAGTGGCTAATACACCAGACAGTTGTGCCGCCATTTACAAGGATTTGGACAGGCTGAAGAATTGAGTTGATAGGAATCTCATGAAGTTCAACAAAGGTAAACAAGTCCTTCCCCTGGGGAGGAATAACTCCATCCACCAGTACATGTTGGGGGACAAAGAGGTAAAAAGCTGCTTTCCAGAAAAGGACCTGGGTGTCCTGGAAGACACTAAGTTTACCACAGCTGAGCAATGTGCCCTTGCAGCAAAGAAAGCCAACAGCATCCTGAGCTGCATTAGGAAGAGCATCACCAGCAGGCTGAGAGAGATGATCCTTCCTCTCTACTCTGCTCTGTTGAGACACATGTGGAGTACTGTGTCCAGTTCTAGGCTCCCCAGTACAAGAGAGATACAGACATGCTGACACAATTCCAGCAAAGGGCCACAAAGATTGTTAAGGGACTGGAACATCTGACATAGGAGGAGCATCTGAGAGAGCTGGGATTGTTCAGCCTAGGTAAGAGAAAGCTCAGTGGGGATCTTATCCGTGTGCACAAATACCCTATGGCAGGGAATAAAGAAGGCTGGTCAAGACTCTTCACAGTAATATCCAGTGACAGGAAAAGAGGCAATGTGCATACACTGAAATACAGAAAATTCCACTTAGACATAAGAAAGAAAACCTTTTACTGTAGGATCGATCAACCATTACAACAGATTGCCCAGAGAGCCTATCAAGGCTATCTCCATACATAGAGATATTCAAAACCCAACTGGACATGGCCCTGATCAACCTGCTTTAGCTGACCCTGCTCTGACTAGAGCTAGACTAGGTTGGACTAAATGATGTCCAGAGGTGCCTTCCTACCTCAACCATTCTGTGATTCAATGGCTAGTTCAGGCTCTGATATCTAAGAAATACAATATCATAGACACAAGGCATTACCCTAGAATAAGATCCCTAAGTGGATATTGGATCCAAGACTAGTATGTCATTGTTCAAATTTATAAGAGGCAATTATATACAAGTTCAACTCTGGAGACCCCCCCCAAGTTTAATTGCTATTGCAACTGGAACACCATCCATGCCGTGGCTTTTGAAAAAATGCTGAAAGAACAGAACATGACCTCAAAAAAATTTGGATTAGCAAAAGAGCAGTCTGGAAAGGGTATCTATGGACCGGAGAAGCACTATTGGACCACAGTTTAAGATTAAGTTAGGAATAATTGTCATTTACTTTTAGATTTAACTAGGAACATTAGCTATTTCTATTCCTTCCATTTTCTGTCAGCCAGTAAATATTTCTGATGTGGCAGGATGCATAATATTGCTGAGCACTTCTATGGCTTACAGAATTTGAAGTACCTTCAGAATTTGTCTCCAAATCATTCTGTGCCTGCACTTCATTAAACACAATGAGCACTTCAGCATACCAAGGCCCTAACAAGCACTCTTACTTCCAGAATATATCTCTCAAAATAGAGAGGAACTGAATGAATCATATCATTTCTTAGCAATTGTTGAACGGATGGCCATGTAAAGTAAACCTCTCCTCAGAGAGCTTATATCTGCCCTCAGGTACAAGTTAAACCTCCACTGAGTCTGTATCTTCACTAGATCCCACAGACAAAACAGTAGCAATAGCATTTCTGTTTCCACATTGATCATATGTCTTATCACTGCCTAAAGGAAACACATTTACAGAAGAGAGAACCGTGCTTAATGAATGTTTGTCCCCTCTGAGAGCACTGCCAAAAACAAGCATGTGAGTTCTTTGTGATGTGAACATATATAAAAAAGAATCTGACATTGAAACAGTGCCACCACTTTGTTTCACATAAAGGAAGGAAATAGCCATCCAATAACAAAGGCTTGCAGTCAATAGCAACTACCTTAAACAGATGTCAGAAAGTTAGAATGTCCTACATCCCACTTTCCAATATCTTGAGCCGTTATGTCTCCAAGTCTCTCTTTTCACACACTCAGCTCAGAATCTTATTTTCCTGATCAAAAGCAAACATTAAGCCAGCATAAAAATTGGAATTTGTAGCTTCAGAAAATGTAACATTGGAAGATGTAAGCCCAAGTATTAAAGGAATTCTGTTTACCAGAGCAGAAAAGTTAGCTGAAACTAAGGTTCCTATTGTAAATTTCAAAACCCAGGTCCTGCTACTTTACTGTACTTCCACTATCATTGTATTGGTCTTTGCTTTAGACAATGTCTACAATTTTTAATTCTTTCATATTTTAGTCTTTTCAGAAGACTTCAGAATCTTGAGCTTTTTCCCTCTCCAGCAAACTTTGAAATGTTTATATTCCTATTGTCACTTTTTTTTTCATTTATGCATTAAGTTTCTCTTGATGTCACTGATCACAGTGCTTGAAAAAGTAGTTTAAGGACTAATGTTGTGTCGTGCTTTGTCAACAGTCACTGATATATGAGCTGTTAGCTTCTGAAGGCCCCCTGGAGCCACATTCTTATTAAAGAAGTGTGGAAAAGCTGTGTTCACTGTGGTCACTGTGTTCACTCTTTTTTTTTTTTAATAATGATTTACATTGCTGCACAAAACAGTTCTTGTAAATAAACCAACAATGTGTGTGACTCATGCTGGAGGACAATAAGGCATCAGATTCAAAATCCAAAAGTCACCGTCTTGTTATATGAAGTTAATATTCCAGTTCTCATTTTAGTTTGTGACAGGGTCTTTAAAGACAGATTTTAAGTGTTAGATCTGCTGGGGTAGGGGGATTTTTTTTTTTCTTTGTCTTTATAATGCTGTGAAGCTCTATTTGTGCTTGCATGAACCAAAGCTATTAATATGACACTATCCTTCAAACTCTATTTTATTTATTCACATTGTAGCCTTGTTATCAGGCAGGGGTTGACTGAGCTTCTTTGAGAAAGGAAGCCTCTGCTCTCCAATATCAAACAAATGGAAGTACTAATGTAGAATGTGTCATTCACGTTTTCTTCATCTTATGGTATACCTGAGTCTCAAGAGATTACAACACTGCTAGACTATTAACAGATCTGAAAATCTTCTGCAAGGATTTACTTATCATCACTGAGATGGGACTTGAGTATGAAGCTAAAACCAGGAGTACAGCAGAATAACACAGCAGATTTTAATTTCCACTTGTTCAGCATTCCTTCTAGTATGGACATCTCCAGTGCCCATTACTTCTTTATGCAAATGCTTGAGGAAAGAAGTGGGGAATTCTGCAGCTCTTTGTTCCTAGCAGTGTCTCTTCTTAACTCTCTTACAAGAGGCTGGAGGCATACAAGTTTGCATTTTGTCTAAATTATGATTTTTTACTTTTAATCCTATAGATGTTCTCATTAGTAACAAATTACTTTCTGAGTCTTGCCAAGCTCTTGGCCTTGGTGATATAATTATCCTCATTACATAAAGTTCCTTTTCTATGTAGTCAGATACAGTTCAATTTGGGGAGATGTTACACTCTGTATGTGTGCATATATAAATTTGCATATACTATTATTATTATTATTTTGGAATATTGTTGCAAAAAGAATGGAACCCTGTGCTTTGCTTTAACTTTTCCATAAGACTGAACTATCACAGTGCCTTGACAATGGTACTTGAAAGAAAAACAATCTTCCTGCATTCCTGAAAGAAAGGCTTGCTTTTAGACTCTCTGAACATATCTGTAGAAAGATCAGCATAAATAAAGTAAATAAAACTAGTCATACAGACTCTGTTTGAGATGCCACAAAAAACAAAAAAATTAACCTGGAAGACTGATATTTACTGTTCTTCATTACACTGTTTAAGCATCTTGGCAGTGAATTCTACAGAACAAATGTTCATTTTGCAATAATAATTTTTCATTTTTAACTTTAAATTTTCTACTTTTCAGTTAACGAAACATACCCTTGAAAGCCCAAAACCATTTGCGTTCATACAAACCTCTCTACATTATTCACTTAACATCTACTAATTTGTCTCCTCCTCAATAAACTAGAGACTCAATAATCTGTAAAATAGACATAGATTATCAAAAAAGTTTGATCTGTTCATGAGCTGTAATATCTCACAGTAATCTCATGACAAGAAGTACCTCACTTCTCTAAATTCAGAGAAATCAATGAAAATTTATATGAAATTAATTACTATTTCTGATAAGCTGTAAAGGAATAATGTATGAAAAATATTTATGTGAAAATGATTGATCTCTGACTTTCTAAGTCTTAAATGCTGAAAGTGTTTTGCATATTACACATAATTTTGTTGATCAGTTATAAAATGTTCTACAAATTAACTGTCTGTGAAAGTGATTGTCAGCACCCAGAACTTAACAGTAAGCATTCTCGTAAACATGATTGGACAAGTTTCAGTTTGAGTATTTCATATAGTTTAAATTAGGTATGAAACAAAACATACATAAGAATCAGAAAGTTGTAGTATGACATATACTTATGCTAACAGCGTTTAAAACTATGCTTTGGAATAATTCCTTCAAAAGCCCTATTAAGAAAAAATTTCTGAAATGAAACTGTGTTTTCATGAAAACTGAAGAATATCTATTCAATATCAGTACTGAGAATTTTTATATTAGCAAACTCAAACTTCTGCCACTTTGAAATTTTCCTAGTACGAAAGGTCAGATACTCAGAGATATATACATATACCTATCCCTGAATACCTGAACAACTCCTTATATGAAAAGCTGGGCCTGAATATATGGTCCAATGGTATCAGAGAACCTTGCATATTCCTTTCTAGAGCTCGGTAACCATTATCCTCTGTCTACTGACCTTTATACTGTCATTAAACTCTTTTATATCTGTTTCTGTTCTGGTTCTCCCTAAATTGCATCTTTTGACTCGTATACACTTATGACTGCTGAACTCTCTGAATATGTTCTCAGAATATTTCATCAAGATGAGGTCAGCTTGCTACTGTGTTCCTCAAAAAACTCAAAATCAATCCAGCAGCTTAATCTAACTACAGATGGTACCAGTACACTTTTCCTCTTGAAATTTGCCTTTAGAGTGAGTTACCTAAGTTCTCCTTTTCACAATGTGTTGGCTACATGCAGTCTTAATGGGATTTAGGATCTCAAAAGCAAAGAATCAGCAATTCTAGACCAGGGTAACCTTCTACATTCTTCTCTGTTGTTGGAAAACAAGTTTTCTTCTTCTACCAACTTCTAACTACATGATAACTATCGCTTTAGATCTAATAAATGTAATTGCATGAAATATGTGCAACAGTTAGTTTTTGCTATGACAATAGCACTTTTCATCCATCTCTAGTACTCCCACCATACGTTTTTATGTAAGTGCATTGTGGACAGCTATCCCACAGTGCTGCAGTAGCAAGTCTCCAGGTGGAGTGAAATCTGCCTAATTTAGGCACCCAACTTTCACATACATTTTTTCCTGTAGAAAACACCTGATAATTTTCCACACAGACAGATGAAAAAGCAGCTACTTCTGAGCACCACAGAGGAAGATCCTGTATAGCTATATTTAGATACCAAAATTTAGGCATTTGGGTGGGTTTTAATTAATGGAGACTAGAAAACTTCAGATGACCAAAAATAACTGTCTATTTTCCAGTGGACTGAATCGCTCTCTAACCTCCCTTTGTTAGGTATTGCTAGACCTTCATTGACTGTAATGGTAACATAAATACCTATATACATGTAGAATTGTGCACTGAGACAACTGAATTTAATTACCTGCAATCAACATCTACAATCTACAATTTGGGAGCTGAATCCCCAAGTACAAGGAAAAGCTGCTTAAGAATGGGATTCAACTCTTGCAACATTTAGATGTATACAGTGAAGATATCAGCTCGAAATCTTGTCAATAACACACAGCAAATTTTAGATTCTAGACAGATCTGAAGAGCAAACTGGGATTCAAAGGTGCCTCCACATTTAGTGCAGAGGATTGTTGCTGATGGTATTCGTAGTGATGGATAAGGAACAGGGAAGTGGAAAAAGTAGGAACAGGAGGCTACAAATGCTGATGTATTAGTGCTAGAGGAAATCATATAAATCATAATGTAAAACTGCTCAAAACTAATGTAGTTCACCACTTAAAATTATCTTGTACTCTACAAAGTTTATAACATCCTATTTTGATCACAGTTTAATTCTTTATCCTGGATTTTTATGTCTAGCACATCTTACACAGGCTTTGCCCTAATTACCTAAAATAGTTCCCCATAGTAATGTAAGGATTTCAATTTTACACCTACTGGATTAAAAAGCCACAACAGCAGGCTGTGTATGAGTGATTATTTCCTCAAACTGGATTTTAAATCATTTTGAAACAGGCTTAGTCAGTTACTGTAACTGTTTTTTTTTTTTTTTTTTTAATTATTATTATTACTTGTGACTCCTCTTAGTAATTCAAATAGTCATTTTCTGTAATTTTATATGTACTGTTCAGACTGGCCTCTTCCAGAATTTAACTGACAAATATGCAACAAAAAGCATTCTGTAGAGTTAGAAACTTTTCTGTAATATTTCACATTAATATATTGTAAAATTATTTAAAGCATTATAATTTCCTGCTCTGGTCTAAGAAAACTGAGGCACCACTATTTAAAACAGACATTGCCAACCTCTAAACTAGTGGCAGAGACAGGATGAGAACTCTTTTGTTTTCAGTTCAAGAGTAAAGCTTTCTTTATGAGTGGCAGAAGTTCTTAACTCATGGGCTTGAGATGTCTGCCTCTGGTTTCCTTATCAACATTTTCTTCTTCATTGCCTCCTCTAAATCTAACCTTTCCAGCTCTGCCATTAAAATTAATTCATCATGTCAGTTGCCTCTCTTTAGACCCTTAAACTGATATGCCAATCCCCTGCTCACAGCCCTAGCAATGCCTGATACTCCATCCTGAACCTGATGCTTCAGAAGAATCCTGACTTCGCAATCGCTGATGCCTACCTCTCAGCCTATGCTTATTTTACAGACAATGAAGAGAAATAGTCACATACAAGACCTATTCACCTGACCTCTTTCAGAGCTCCATTACTGGAAAAGATTCTTCACATCTAGAAGTGCTTTCTATCTCCACCAGTTATAAAGAGTATTTCAAGTAGGTAGCACAAATGTAGGTGCCTATGATGTAGCTATTTTCATGTATTTAAAAAAATGTCACCCTGTCTTTATTCTCTGTTGAAGTTGCCCAAGCACAGTAACTGACCAACACTTGAGACACCCAGAGATATATGGAAATCCACGTGGGCCTGGCCTCTCTGTGCCACAGGACCTATGGGAGACCTATGACCTTCTGCAACAGCTGCTGGCAGCCAGGCTCCTGGCCTCTGCAGACTCTCCAGTAACAGTGGCCTCTGTAGGCAACTGAACTGAGCCCAGTCAATCTCTTCTTCCTCACTTCCACTTCTGTAAATGTCTTACAAACTGTGCTCAATGAATACAGAAACTCTCATGCATCCCTTTCCTCCTTCTCCAACTAGCCCAGCTCCAGCTTTTCCTTTTCAGCCTCAAAATGAAAATTTGATTTTCTCCTTCCTTTCTCTGCTGATAACCGACTTCTTTTTGTTTAGTTTCTCCTGCCCTCCAGACCTCAATCTAGACACCATCTATGCAGCCACTAAATAAATAAAAAGCTAGAAGCAAAAGAAGATATAAAAAGTATGTACAAACCTATGCCATACATCATGTTTATCATACACCTTTCATTATAAAATATTCCATGTCCCATACTCTCCATTTTGTCCCTTCTCTCACCTTTCACCTTACATCAGATTGTGCCAAATCAAGACCATAAAATCTTTGGGGATTTTGTGAGTTAAAGTCTTTACCCTTGAAACAGGTCAACTATATATGGCATTAAAATAAAAACATAGCCAAAAACAATGTTAATGATTCTTTGCATTGTAAAAGCTCTGCAAGGTCTTGAACCACCAAACCACATAAGTCATGCACTAGCTTAAAGACAGCCATTCAGGTCAAGGTAATAAGACCATCCTCTTCCTACTTTTTCTATTATCTGTGCCCATTCATTGCAAGGAATGCTCATATTCATGCACAAGCCCATGAACATCAGCAGCAGCAGTAGTGCGGAAGATCAGTATAGTGACACTTTTAGTATTGGCTACTTATTTAGTATTCAGAATTGTTTGTCTCCTGAGGATTCTCTTCACAGACACTAAAGAGAGACAGTACAGCACGCATTTTAAAAAAAGGTTGTTTCTTGAGGCATTTTTATTTCATTGTTAATTCAGTTCATTTCAATGATACAACTAAAAATCTTGAAAGTATTGTTTCATAGAAACCACAGATTTTGACCTCAAAATACTGAAGTACCACCGTTAGCTATTCTTTTTTTTTTCTTTTTTCTCTTTTTTTTATTTTTCATTTAGAATTTCTGTACAGAAATGGCTTATCAATGAGAGGAAAGGAAAATATATATCAATATTTTAATTTCCCTGGGCTAACTCCTGGCCCTGCTGAAGTCAATGGCAAAATCCTAAATGTCTTCCACGAAATTAAGATCTGACCATATTTTTCTTTGGTTTAAGGAAATGTGTCAATGTGAGGCATATGTGCTGCAATGGAGGGCTACAAGCTCTTCAGAA
>WAAD01010941.1:4013-15800 GCA_013389945.1 Fregata magnificens
TTCATATTGTTTTACTTAATAGCTAGTGGATTTCCTCTAATGAAGTGTCAGTGGTTTGCCATGGGACTGCTCCTTCCTGCTTACCTGGTTTAAAGCAAAAAATTTGAGGTACATATCTGGCAGTTGGAGGGACTGAGCAAATTTAGGGGTAGGGATATTATCTTCATCTCCTTCACTGAAGCGTCAGCTTTCTGCTTTCTCACAGNATCATTTTCTGAAGAGCAAAAAACCTGCCAGTTTACTCTTATTTCTGTATAATCCTTGACAAGCCATGAGTTATCACAGTGCTCTGTTTTTTACCTTTGTTTGCTTCAGCAGTTCATTTTGTTTCCATATGTTTTTTCAGTTCTCAGGATGGCTTACGTGATTCCCCCCTCAGCTCCATCTCCAGCAGTGACTATGAGAGTGTTTCTGTCACTACATGTAGTCTCTCCAGCATATACGCTCTGAGGTAATAACATCACTTCACAGTCAGATTTGACAAATGGTATTGGGTTGTGCTTGGTTAAAAATTTTCATTGAATTAACAATCAAGTGACAGCAACACTTCTGAGTATTCTTCCTTTTGAATAGCAGGTGCTTTTTTTTTCCCCTAGCAGTTGTCTCCAGTGCTGTGGCAATTGAGACACAACTATTTATGGAAAAGTTTTAATGCATACAACAATGATTTATATATGTCCATGATCTCCCTTTTATTTGTCCATATAGCATTTCTTAAGAGAGACTTCAGGTTTTAGCTTGAAAAGTACCAAATCTTTGTCTTAGCTAGGTCTTGGCTTTTTAGAAAACATGTTTTTTTTCCATTTTGTTTCGTTTAGTAAAGTGAGGGAAGTGTTCCAGTTAACAATAATTTGACTTCCACAGTGGTGTTGGCCAAAATTGGTAAGAATACTAGTTTATATTCCCATCTTCTGAAACTACAAGAGAGTTTTAACTTTAATTAGTTTTATTAAGAGCACTTAACGAAAATAATAGAGGAATAGAGTTTAGGGCAGAAAAATGTTACTAAAGCAGAAATGTGAGTTCTTTGGGTTTTTTTAGGGTATGCATAACATACATGTATGTGATATATTGCATGCATTGTATGCAATATAAAATTATTACTCTGGTACAGGCAGATTGAAATACCACTGTTTCCATCAAGGTAGATCTTCTTCCACTGCTTCTTGTCCTCCCTTTTTCATCTGTTTGTCTCTACTCAGTACTTGATTTGAACTTCAGGAATTCCTAATTCTGTCTAGGTTTGGGGATAGAAAGAGGGGGTTAAAAGGTCTTTTCTAGCAGTGATAGAGGAAATAGTACGTATAATAATATGTATTTTTTTAGGATGTGCACATCTTCAGGCTCAATTTTTTTAGGGTTCCATATTTTTTAAATAGGTGCAGAAAGATGCAACTAAAACTATTTTTCATGGTTTTTAGTTTTGAAATACATTTCATTTTGACTGTTCTTCAAACAAAACCCAATTTACCTGCATGTAACAGTTGCCCTCTTCTAAATACTGTATATACCAAAGAGACTGTTTTACACAGGGCTGTCTGAATGGACAATAGAAGTAAACTCAGTTATTCTTCAGGAGTAACTGGAGCAGTGAGAATAAGTGAGTCTTCATTAGATGTACCACCTCTTTTTAAGGCCTTACTGTATTGCCTTTGTATGTTAGTATTGTACTTGCCACTGTATTAGGTTGCCATTTAGGTAAATTAGGTCTGTCTTTTCCCTTTTTTCAGACTTTGTTTTGCTTGAAGTTTGATTTATAAGGCAGTACTCGTACACGTGCATTTGTGCTTTTGTCCACTGAACTATAGCATTGTATCATCCCTGGGTGTCATGCAAGAAGTCGAAGTTGCCTGTTTTTCTGTATCTGATTGATATTACTAAAGATCTAGCTGTTGTAGTTTATGGTCCAATAAAAAAAATAGTGAAGTGCCTGCTTGACTATACTGATATGAATTTCCCCTTTTGAAATACTTAAAGAGGTTTAAACTCCTTTTAACAATTTAATTTAATAAAATAAAAGAAGAAAAAAGACCTCTGAAGTCTGACTGTTTCACAGTAGTATGTTCCTAGATCTGTGTGCATAGAAATGTAATATTCAGTACATCTATTTGTATTGTATTTAGAATATGCTATTTTTAAGGGGCTCCCCTCTTCTTTTATTTGTATTACCTGAAGAGTTTTATTTGGCTATTAAACAACTTCTCTATAATTGTATCATTTGTGTGTTACAACAAGAATGTTCCTTGCAAAGACAATCTCCCTGATGTCATGTGCATATCCAAAATAATACTTGAATTGTTTTCTGATTGTTTCTTTTTTCCTCTGAAATAGGCCATTTTAATGTACTTAATGTCTTGCTATTTTCACTTAACAACAATTAGAAATTTAAATGTAACATTTGCAATTTTTTCTGAAAAATAATTAGCTAAACATAGAATTCTTGAAATGCATTTATTTGGCCTTTCAGCCTCCTGTGAATCATAAATAATTCCTTTGTGCTGTTAGATAACCAATACTGAGGCTGAAAGTTGTGTTGTCAGATTGCAGTGTGTTTTGGAAATACCCAAGTGCTTTCAAACAATTCTGCTCTGGTAGCAAAACCAGCTTAGCCAGAATAGCACAGAGTGTCGAATGAGCTAGTAGCCTATTAAATAGCGTAGACTGAATGGATTTGAAACAACGAAGTATTATATATATGGAATTCTATATATGTATACATTTATTGTTTTCCAAATGGAGAACTAGGGAGAAAATTCCCACTCCTTGGATCCCAGAGCACCGTTCAACCCATGGGTCATTGTTTGCCATTTTGGTTTTTATTGGGAGGAAAAAGCTGTTAGGACTGTAGGAACCATTTGGGACCTGTTAAAGAAGGCTGTTTCAAATCAGCCTGTGATTTACTGCCTTAGACTTTTTCCATCATCAACCAGTGCTGTGTAATTTTTTGAGCTATGTTCATCCCACCTAATTTTAGGCACCAAACTGATATACCTAAATTAGGAGGTTTGCTGCTCCTGTTTAGTCAGTGGAGAGTAGTGGAAATGTCAGTTAACTGTGTAATTTGTTGAAACGCATCTGGGCCAAAGATTTTTGTCTTAAATTCGAACTACGGTTGTATACTTTGATTACTGGCTGAGCTCACACAGTAATTTGAAAAACATTGCTCAAGGTTTCTAGAGCACAAATTGAAAATAAAGGTACAGAGGGCTTCTCAAATGGTTTTGCTAAGGAAAGGTTTATTATTTCATTGGTACCCAATCTGTGTAGAAGGTTCCTCCTTGTAGTCTCAGAGGTCTGATGGTCAAGAAGTTAAATGTTCAGCCCAGTTCAGAAGATGATTATTTGCAAAATGTTCATTAAGCGGTATCCATACTTGAGGCGCCCATATCAGTAGTCAACTTTCTCAGCAAAGAATAGATGTAATCCATGTATTTCAGAAGGTTTCGGAGAAACTGTGGTTTTGTGCAGACTTGCAAGAGTATGCAGAATTTTTCTGTTACATCAATGTGACTGTGGAATAATACTGCTGACTTGAGTGAAAATGAGATGTTTATAACTATAGCAGGGAAGTTGCAATTGGTCCATTGTTTATATTAGCTCCAGGAAACAATCCATCCAGTTTTTCCTTTTTAATGGTTTCTTTTCATAAATGTAATTTTAAAAACAATTTTAATATAGCCATAATTTACTGAATTGTAAATAGGCAGCTAATAAAATATAATGCTGGTAGCTTATCCATTTCAGTGTTGGAAGTAGTAAAGTCAGTAGTTTTTAAAAATAAACTGCAGGAATTTGTCAGCTTTCAACATGCATTAGAATTATTTGGCAAGATCCTGATATGGCCATTAATTTGAGTGGAAACCTAAGTGAAGGCTATTCGTATGCTAACAGAATGAGATGACTTGATATGCTTAAAGCCAAGAATGAGCCTAAGTTCTTTGAAAGACTGGAGATGGAAAACAGCAAGAAAAGTGTTGTTTTGGGAATGATGAGGAAAAATAAGTGAGACAACAGAAGAACAAGGTAGTTACAATTAGTTGATTTCAAGCCTCGTTGGAGTTTTTGGTGTAAGACAGTGCAGGGGGGAAGAAATACTGATGAATCTGTATTCGATCGTTTGCCTGCCTAGAGTACATGGTAAACCCTACTTCTTCATTTTAAAGTTATGATGAACCAATAAATGACAACTTTAAACATAAATAATAACTTTTAAAACTAACCTTAATGATACAATAGATGCCTTCCATGGTCAGCAGTCATGGGGTTTTTTTTGTTTGGGTTTTTTTAATGTATGTCATTGTGGTTTAAATATTGGTGTTTTGTGGTATATTTTTCTACAGTTTTGGGCATTTACAAAAATTGGTGGTAAAGTTTTAGCCTATGTTATTTACAGTCTGTTAGAGGAGGTATCTGAAATGTATTGTGACTCAAGTCTATGCCAAAACAGCAAGAGTCTGCCAGCAATTAGAGTGGGATATTTATCTGGCTATTTCTGTTAGAATATCTGTATTTGCATACATGTGGGCAGAGCCCAAGGTCGTTGGCTTGCTGGATATAGTTGAAGGATATCACTTCCTTTGCATATTTTGAGTATATCTGTTAGTCTGAACACACGTGTGAAACAAGGCAGGGAAGGTTATCTTCTTAGTTTACAGATGAGATGAAATGTTGATTACCTGCTTCAGAAATAGAGGGTGTTTTGCAGGAGACTGAAGCTACCTTGCCGGTCAGTTCATAGAATCATAGAATAGTCCAGGTTGGAAGGGACCTCAAAAGATCATCTGGCCCAACCTGTCATGGGAAAGGGAGCCTAGATGAGATTTTCTAGCACCCTGTCCAACTGGACCTTGAAAACCTCCAGCGGTGGGGACTGTACCACATCCCTGGGGAGGTTGTTCCAGTGATTGATTGTTCTTAGTGTAAAATACTTATTTCTTATATCAAGATGAAACTTATCCTGTTGCAACTTGTCTTCTCCATGTGGCTCCTTGTGAAGAGAGACCCTCTGTCCTCTTTGTAGCCACCCTTTATGTACTGGAAAACTGTGATGAGGTCCCCCTTGAGCCTTCTCTTTCCAGGGAGAAAAGACCTAAGTCCTTCAGTCTCTCCTGGTAGGACAGGTTCTCCATCATCTCCATGGCCCTCCTTTGGACCTTCTCCAGTTTGTCTGTGCCTTTCTTGAATTGTGGAGAGCAGAAGTGGACACAGGACTCCAGGTGTGGCCTGACAAGCACTTGGTAGGTTGGGATGATCCCATCTCTGTCTCTGCTAGTAATGCCCCTGTAGGTGCAGCCCAGGATGTGATTTGCCTTTGTTGGTGCAGCAGTGCACTGCTGACTCCTGTTCAGCTTGTTGTCCACCAGGACCCCCAGGTCCCTTTCAGCAGGGATGCTCCCCAGCCACACAGATTCCAGCCTGTACTGGGCTCTTTGGTTGTGTCGTCCCTGGTGCAGGACCTTGCGCTTGTCTCTGTTAAACTCCATGCTCTTCTCTCTTCCAGCCTGTCCAGGTCTCTCTGCAAGACGGCTTTTCCCTTCTGACACATCCACCTCACCACCCAGTTTGGTGTCATTAGCAACCTTGGTGATGGTGCCCTCAATCCCATTGCCCAGATCGTTTATGATGATGTTGAACAGTGTGAGGCCCAGTATTGATCCCTGGGGGGACCCTGCTTTATACAGGCTGACAGCCTGAGTAAAAACCATTGATCACCACTCTCTGAGTGTGACCTGTGAGCCCGTTTCTTGCCTATCTCACAGACCAAGCCAAGTTCTTGTGGGTGGACAGTTTTTTACAAAACCAGGTTTTATACTGTGCTTTTTCATCAGTAGAACTCAGTGCCTCAAAGAGGATGCAAGAAGGAAAAATAACTTGGTCATTCACCAGGACTGTGGATTATATTAGGGAGAATTCAGTTCTTTCATCTCATGGTCCAGAGTTATGCATTAATCTATGCTATCAAAGCTACAGTGCAAATTACATGCCCACAAGTTTTAATGAAGAGATCACAACTACTCTGGGGATCCTGTAGAAGATAGTGTGGAGGACAACAAATACATTAACAATGTAGTTTAACTGATGTGTCGTAGTCTACCTGATCAGCTGTGTCTCCAGATCTCCTCTCTTGCAGTTTTACCTTTGTTAACCTGGTCAGGTTATATTTGTTTAAGCTATGCAAAATGACGGATTAATTCTGCGTTAATGTTTGGTACTGTCATTTTTGTTTTGGTCAATGCATTACTGTAGCTTTTTGCCCCTTTTTTTTCTGTAGAGCTCTTCTTCATGGAAATATTGCTTATAACCAGAAAAAGGCTGATGATAATGGCTTTATATGTACTGTACCAGAATCATGGAAATAGAGCTCAGTGAGAAGAGTTGTGGGAAGAGAAGGGGGTTTATACCTTGAGCAAATCAGAATGACTTCTAGAATAGATGCTCCTCCTGCCTAATGATTTTGAACTGCAAATTGTCTGTGTATGTTTTAGGTACTGTGAGTCTACGCTGGTTTCTATAGCTCTGTCACAAGCAGTGAGGGCAATTAATATGCATATTAATATAGTCATAAACAGGCTGCTGTGTATGATCTTCTTGCTTTGCTGCTATATCCCTTGCCCCAACAACCAGCTGAGCAGTACTAGCAAAACAAAAAAGTCAGCATCAATGAGGTCTGTCAGCTTTTGCTTATGATTTTAGTCAGCAAGACATATGTGACTGAAGCAGATGTCTCCAGTTTTTCACCGCCAGGATTCTTCTTGATGTGTTTCATGCCTATCTTGTTCTTCACCCTGCAAGACAAAAAAAAAAAATCAAATCTCCAAATGGTGCAGCATTTTCTAAGCTATAGTGTTCCCTTTTAGGAAATTCCACAAGGTATTTTTGGGCATATTATATGTGTATCTTTGTCTTCAGTAACAAGTAACTGATGCAGATTTTATTTTCCTGAGGAATAACCCAGGCAGCTTGTGTGAACTACTTGTTAACAAGTGCTTGTTACAGTGGGAAGGTGAAAATTCAGTGGTTTGAAGTTTTTTGGTCTTTCCCTATTAAAATGATAAACTTCATATTTTAGCGATGTTAAAAGATACAATATGGTTGAAGTAAATTAAATATAAAATATGTTCCTCTCTGTGTAAATCAAGTGAAATAGGGCAGTATTTTAAGTTGACTAGCATCAGTGGCAGAGGCAATAAGTCCGTTCTAGCAAAACTTGTAGACACTCCAAAATTTGCCATTTGGGGGCTGTATTCCAGGTGGCATATCATTTGGCTAGAGACTACAAAAGTGATCATAGTGGGTTTGTGTTCTTGTTTCTCCATCGCTCACTTGTAATTTTCATTTTGTGGTAATTTGGCCACATTTATAATCATGTTCATTTTAATGATGTGTAAAAATCTGTTGTTGAATGTCACTTGGTGTTCCCTGTGCTACTAATAGAACAAAAATTACTAGCTTTCAGAAATTAGATTTTATTTTACAAATTGGGGGGGTCCCCCAAAAAACACCCTTAGAATAGCATGTTTGGGAGTTTTGAGATTATGTGTAATTAACTAAAACCACTATTGTAACTGCAGTTTTTTGCAGAGTTTTTGGCAATGCCTAAAACCAAGATAAGCTGTAAAACCACAAGTATATTGGAGGAAAAAAGAGAGGATTTCCTCATACTTACAGCAGCATTGAAGGTGAAAAATGAAGAGAAAGCTTTCTTTTCTAATTAAAATTTTAAGGCTCCACCTAATACTTTAATTAGCTTTTCTCAGCTTTGACTCCCACGGCTGGATACCGAATTCCTGCAGGATTCTCCTAGACCCTAGGATGCTTTAATGCTTCAGCTGGTGGTTCTGTATTATTTTTTTGAGGGAACTGATGGAGGCAATATGAAAACATTGTGCTAATAAGTTTCGCTATCCCTTAGAGTTCCTCTTGCTGGAAAACGTTTTTCAGTGCTGCTTCTCCATCTCTGTTTCTGCCACACATAGGAGTTGCAACTCAATGAGTTTCTGCTGGAACTGGGTGCTAAATTAACTCACTTTTTATTATGCCATACAGAATAGTTGCTTGTGTATTGCAGAGGACATTGCTGAAGAGCTGTATGAAATGACTCTTTGCCTTTGGAAGTATTTGTATCTGGCATCAGGTATCCAGGTTCTGTCTGTCCTGTGTCAAGTTCTGGATAAGGTGTAAAAGCGGGGACTGATGCATTTCTGTCCCTGTATCAGATACCAGAGCTGATACTACATACCCTTTCTTCATAAGTGGTATACTATTTCTGTTTTTCACTTTCAGTTTTTCCAGTTCAGGATTATTTTTAAAGTTTAAATATTTCTGTGCTCTAATATCATATTATTTGTCCTTTTGCAGTGTGAATGAACGTCTGACAGCTTTAAGTGGATGTTCAATTACGAGGAAGTGTTAGAAAAAAAATTGTCATATTTCCTTACTGTAGAAGGCATCTCACCTGCTTCCATATAGCATGTATGAAATTTTGCTGAAGAGCAACTTTGTCTCAAAATTTATCACTCAGGTTTTGCAAAGTGGGTAAACCTCTGCATCAGAATACTACAATTTAATACATGGATTTTTTTAATTCACTATAAAGTGCATTCACAGGCTTTGAATTCACACTACAGCAGGAAGCGTTACCTCTTCTGTTGCAAATAGTTGCATGCTACTTATACCTATGCATGTGCAGTTTGGAGATTTTGAGCAAGCCAGTAGGAATCACTGGTGTCACAGGTATTTGTATAACACAAATGGTGTAAGGATAGTCACTGAATTATGTGTTAACACTTTTCTAGTAAACATTTTTAGTATTGTTCATAGAACTTTTAAGTATGTTGCTCTTAGACTTTGTTGGGATGAGTTTGTCTTGCTGGAACTTGAGCCTTCTCAGTTTAAAGACACTACTGACAATCTTCTGAAATCTGTGCCTGAAAATTAGTTGTAATCAAAGACCTTGCCTGAAATCAGACCCCTAAAGGATGATCTTACTTTCCTATTAAATTTGGTGACATAATTGCTTCATTTATAGTAGAATAGATGTGTTGGGGTTACTCCTTTGCAAATAGTGACCGTTTTGATCTAAGATTTCTAAAAACAAACAAATAAAACCAAACCACTTAAAGTTTTTTTATTATTCTTTTGAAAACATGATAATTCATTTGATTTCTCTGTAGTCATTGCATTTAATACAGTGAACTTTTAAATTCTTTTTATTTGCCAGTGCTGTATATTTAATGCATACTTAATACACTCTGAGGGTTTGTTTGTGAGTAATGAGAAATTCTTTGAGAGAATCTCATACATTCTGCATTCAGTTCAGAGCAGATTTAATGTTTAATGGACCAAATACTTCTACAAAAATTCGGAAGGAAACACTTGTGAGTGGTCACAGATTTCTACTGCTACTGACTATTTTTTGAGCACAAATGTAAAATATTTAAATTTGGACCAACTTTGAATCAATTGACTTTGGTTGTTCAGTTTTAGACTTCGCTGTTTTTACTGGTTTTGCATGAGTGTCAATGACCAACAAATTCAGGACAAGGCTGTCGGTATCAAAATGGTTACCTAAAATGACTGGCCACTTCTGAAAGTGTCAGTCGCAATCTTCTAGTTCCACAGTCCTGTTTTCCACTATGTATGGATACTACTGCTTTACCTGGCTCACAAGTATCCTTTGGAACTTAAAAGCTGTAAAGCAGATTGGTTCTGCAGATGGAAGATGATACTGTGTACAATTGCATTATTGGGTTTTGTTTCCTCGTACATATTTGACTAAATTTCACAGTCAAGCTTTGACACCAGGCAACTGTTCTAGAGATACACCTTTAAAGTGCTGAAAGAGTCTTGCTACTCTTCTAACATGACAAATGGAGAGTAGTTTTAAAATTGCTAGCCAAGTTAGGTAAAAAGCTAATTGATTGTATCTGCCAGAGGGTATCTGTTCCTTTATAACATATAAGCAGATTTACCGTTTGGAATCAACCATTTACATAATGTCTTACTTCTTGATATTTACCTTCAGACATGTTATATTGTAAAAACATTGCAAAGTTGAAAAATAAATATATGATAAGCATTGTTTATATGATAAACATTTCACAAGGGGAACAACATGCTTATTTTGGTCTTATCTCTTCTTAATTCCTTGGGTAATGCAGGGTTCCCTTCAAGCAAGAAGTTGAGAAAACAAGGACATGTCTGTAGCTATTTAGTATGGCTGTTTATATTCTGCAGTGATACTTAATTTTGCAGATATTGGCAGTGAAACATTCCAGATCTGAGTGTAGTCTGACATTAATGAAATGCTTCCTACATATCTGGTATCAGCTGAGAATTTTGAGCCAATTTATGCATGTTAGATAAGCCAAGTAGGAATGGTATTCCTTGTAGAACTAAAAAAATAACTTGTTTGAAAGAATAATTGGGAGAAAAGGTAAGCTGAACTCTGTAGATCAAAATTCAAGTTTATTTTCTATAATATCAATTTAAAAAATCAAGAGAATCTTTAATATTTGCATAGATGCAATCACTGCTGTTTGGGATACCCTGTTATAAGAAAAGCTGTCTCTTTTGCTGCTTATCTGAAACAATTGCTATGTGTCTGTTCTTCAAGTATTTCTGACTGCTGCTACAAGATTAATTTTCTGGCTACATTCTTTAACAGTAAGATGTATTTTAAAGTAAAGAACAGATGGTCATTAGTCATTCTTTGAGAGTCATTTTTGTCTAAATCTGACTTGGTCCTGTTGGTAAAAGTAGAGTAATTGTTTCTAACTCTGTAGTGATTCTTAGGTCCAGTTTTAAATTATTCTGGAATGTTCACTTTTCTCTTTCCCATGGCACAAGCAATCCTGAATACAAAATATCCTCTTTTCTGAACCTCTTGTATGTGGATATTGTACTTTACAAGTGACTGTGCATATGAAAGTATGTTATAAATGGGAGTATGCATACATGCTGGCCTTCCACCCCACAGTGCTGAAGCAATTGGTATGTACTCTGTGCTAGGGATTTTTAGGACAAAAAAGTTCCAGCCAGTCTTGTGGCGGGGCGTGACCAGTCTTAATGACACACCACAAAATCTAACACAGAATAGTCTGGAACGTAAGTAGGTCAAATAACATTCCTTGGAGGAATTAGGAAGTAGGTAAACCTGCATTCCACCCCGTTGGAGGAGACTTGGAAAGGCAAACATTATTATTAAAATTGGTCAGAGCTTGGTCAGAATTGTGGAATGAGCCTTTCTTCCTTTCTGCAAAATGGGAAAGGACTAAGTAGCTTATATTCTTGAAAAGCACTCTTCACAGCTCTCTGCCCACTTAACACCTTACTGTGAAATATTTCTTCAACTGTGATTTGGAAGGAAGAGTCATCCTTGAATTAGCACCCCTGCTTTCCCCTGCACTAAGGTTTTTGCTTCTTGGGAGTTTCAGAGAGACCATTGTATTGGGAGTACATAATTACGTACAGACTGCATTTGTCTCTGTCATGAGGTCCATGCTTGCCTTGGAGAGCAATTTATAGTGCAAAGTTGTATATCACTGTGAGATAAATTCTTTTAAAGAAAAAAAGTAGACTGTATTTGGCCATGTTACGAGGCCGACAAACTCCTTTATCTGTATATGTGAGCATTTGTGCAAATAGGCAATCATAATCAGGGATCGCTGCCTGGCTCTTACTGCCTTTCAATTTACTCCTTCGTAAGCCATGTTCTTACATGACCTTTTCATTGTCTTGAACACAAACCCTTCCACACTGACAGGCTTGCTATTATTTTTTTATATA
>WAAD01010943.1:4342-41553 GCA_013389945.1 Fregata magnificens
ATGATCAGAGGGCTGGAGCATCTCTCTGTGAAGAAAGGTTGAGAGATTTGGGATTGTTCAGCCTGCAGAAGGGAAGGCTCGGGGGAAATCTTCTTGTGGCCTTTCAATATTTAAAGGGGATTTATAAGAAAGGAGACGATATTTACCAAGGCCTGTAGTGACAGGACAAGTGGCAACAGTTTAAAACTGGAAGAGGGTAGATTTAGATTGGATATGAGGAAGAAATTTTTTACAATGAGGGTGGTGAGACACTGGAACAGGTTGCCCAGAGAAGTTGTGCATGCCCCATCATTGGAAGTGTTCAGCATCAGGCTGGACTGGACTTTGAGCAACCTGATCTGGTGAAAGGTGTCCCTGCCCATGGCAGGAGAGTTGGAACTAGATGATCTTTGAAGGTCCCTTCCAACCCAAACCATTCTATGATTCTATGATTCTAAGTCACCTCCTTGGCGGTCTCCTAGTCTGTTCCTAACCAGATGGAGAATCTCTGCTTTCGATTGTCCAGTCCGATGCCAGGTACACAGGGACACCAGCACCCACCCTCACTGGTTGCAAATGATAAACATGGTTCATCAGAACTAAAATCTATCCCACATAGAATGAGACTTGGTCTTGGTCCTTGCCTCCTTCCTTTCCATAGCATGAGAGTACAACTGACGCTTAAGATACTTAATAAATACTTAATTACTTAGTTAATTTTATAAAGGTAGCAAATAACTGCACTCTGCTGTATCTATCTTTGTAGCTTTCAGACACAATTCCTCATCTCTATGCAGCCCAGTACAAAAGTAACCAATAAAGCCAACAGATAGCCTTCCTTTCTTCTGTTCCTCTCATCCTTGTAACAAAATATTGCATATGCTGAGATTTGAACACCAAAGAAAACTAGCTGTTGCCCTCTGTGACAGGGCAGTTTTTATAACTTAAGTCAAAGAATACATCAAAAGAAAGAATACAACAGAAACAAAGAATATGATGCAGCATCATTTATTTGAGGCAATGGGAATCAAGGCTAGAGGGATATATTCGTAGAACGGATTACATCTTTTAACTCCTCTAACCTTCAGTTTACTCACTTATAAACCCAATAAAATATTAAATGTTTAACCAGGCTTGATTTATTATTTTTATTATTATTCATTATACTCTGAATTTTTTTGATATTCTGGAATACCAGATATTAAAGGAATCTAACTGTTACTACTGTGTTTTATCATGTCAAATGGTGATCCTCACTCCATAGGATGAGATTCAAGATTAATCTAAGATTTGCCATCATCCTGTCTTATTATGGCAAGGTACAGCAAGATTTCTCATTCTCAGGAATAAGGGGAAAGAAAAAGCCCAGTCTCATCATCAATGGGAACAAACAAATTGCAACAGATTAAGAGGGGTTGTTTTTAAAATGCTATCATTGCAGTTTATATTGATTAATTCACAGTATGTATTTTTTTTTTTTAATTATGGTACATTCTTATTGTGGTGGCCAATCATGAATATCATTGGCAAGTATGGCAAGGCTCTCAAGTCAAGATGAGATTGATGACTTTTCAATTATTGATGTAAATTAATCACCAAGTATAGCAACTTGAAGGAATGTATTAAAGAGCAAAAGTCAAATCACTGGCTCTGTACACTCACTGTCGCATTAAATAAACTCATACTTCATTTGTGCAGTGGGTGAAGAAAGCTAATTAAAATGAGTAAAATTTCAGCTGCAGCTTCTGGCATTGTTAATCAGTAAACAAAGTTGAAAACTTCAAATAGGCGGGCAGGCTTAAGAGTCCAGTACACTTGTAAAAACAGATCTAAAACCAAAGCAGAAGAAAATAACAACATTGAAAATAACATTGAAAGCGAGCTTGAAAAATTATTAAACCATCCCATAAATTAGCATGCATTTCTTCCCCAAGAAATGGATCTGCTGTTGCTTCTTATTAAACTCCTTTACTAAACAACTATTTAGTCATGGAGTTACACTTCCCTGAACATTCTGGGGGAAGTGAGCGCTGCAGATAAGCACATGGAACCAAGAACTAAATTTTAGCCATTTCAGTTCACATAAGCTTCATAAAATCTGTTAAACAATTTCATTTTGGATGAATTAACTTTTCAGTCTTCCTCGTAGTTTTAAATTCATCTTTGTTCTTTAGTTCAAACAATGCAGATGAATTTTTGAAAGTCCAGGGGCATTGTGTCATTTGGAAACAAAAATGACTTTTCTGTGATTTACACATGTAAATCTTGCCTCACAAAACAACAAGTTTAATGTAATTTTAGCAGCAGCCTATTCCATGCACTGGAAGGTACTTCCAGTCTAACATTCAGAAAGACTAATAAAAATATGAAAGATTTAAATTAGTATATTATCACAGCCTCTACTCGAACCTCTAAAGAACTAGAAAATATTACAGAAAATCAGGAACCATATTTATTGTTCTTTGGCAAATTCTGAAAGATTTATTTATTGCTCTATACGAAAATAAATACCTGATATTTTAAAATTTACTGTCAAATGAAAAATAAAATTATAAAAAACACTCAAACATTGTAAGATTTGTTATTCCCTATCATTAAGATAGTAAATTTACTGTATGAGATACATTTAACAAAGCACTATATAAATATATTTTTCATGGATCTAGATAAAAAAAACCCATTTTTGATACTGTTAAAATTAAACATTTCAATGTATTCCATTCATTCCATGCAATTGTTACTGTAATTGTCAGGTTCTCTGGAAACATTCCATTTTTATTAAATTAAACTTTTGGGTAGATGAAAACAATTATTTCTTCTCAGGAATTCTGCAGGATTTAAATCTTAGCTATTTTTCTTATTAGTTGAAAATAAATGCTAAGACATTTCTGTACCATTTTATGGCAAAAAATAAGACCATTCTATACAGATCAGTTTGGACCTGGAGGCCCATTTTTCTTTCTTTCCTTTTATTGGGGAAAGCCTACAGTCAGAAAAGGTCAAAAACCTCAGTGAACATTTAAAAGAAAAGTACTTCTTTCTTTACATCTGAACAAAAATTTCATGGGATTTTCTTCACCTAACTAACTCTGATGAAAAACTTTTCTGCAGACATTTGTCTTACAATAATTTCATTCAAGGACTGCTCACCTTTTTTTTACATAAAATGAGCTCTGAGTTTTCAGTAGTTTCTGATGGACTCCTATGACTTAGATAAATTGATTCCTGAGTCTTTCAAATAAGCAGAAGCTGCAGTGAGAGGTTGAAAACACCATTTTTACTTCTTTCTTTTCCTATTCTTTAAAATCAAATAATTTATTTTTCTTAATCTATTCTAGCCATAGTCTTTTCAAACACATAACTAAGTAGAAATCTTGATTTGAGCTGCTATCATCTGTTTCAGGTTCTTCATTTAGGCTTCCCATTGACTTGCAGCACTAGTCTTTTGTCCAGTCTTTCTTCTCATGGTCATTTCCAGATGTTGGACATGCTTATATATGCAGAGAGATCACTTTCTCTTCCACTTCTATTTGTCCTTTCTCCAATCCATTGTGCATTACCTTAAGACATTTTATTGGCAGAGCAGAAAGACCCTAATTCTGGAAAGCATCATGATTCAGTGAAGTACTTAAGTGCAGGCATGAGTCCCAGTGGAACTCCATAAGTTTGAATATTTCCCTGAACAGAGGCCAAAATAGACAATAAGCAAAGTGGAAAGAGGAAAAAGTATAGCTAATGTGCTAAGATAAATGGAAATTCAACAATGTGTGTGGCCTACTAAGTAACACAGTTGGTAATTATAGCAATTCAGAGGAAAAAAAAGAGAACATTCCATACTGCCGCAGAGAACAATTATGAATATCAGCTCTTTTGTTTTTCAAGCAATACACCTAAGAAACTGCGTATTAAAAGTGCTTTTAGAAAGACAATCTACTTCAGATGTTGCCTTTTCAGTGGAGAGTAATCATATAATTTAAAAGTTATTATTATTCTGTTTATTTTCCCATTGGTTCAATCACCTGTTTCCCAGTAATTCCGCAAGCGGAGGCTCAATAAATAAAGCCTACTGTCATTTCTTAAACCAAAGAAGTGGGTCAACAACTATGATTAAGCTGTCAGCATTAATGAGCAGTTTTCGTTAGTTTCTGCAAAGAGTAAAAACTTTTTATGTCTGGGAAAAAATCCTTAAATACATATAATGTCAAATTATGTTGTTTCTCATGCTCAAATCAGAAACCCATTTATATATAACACCAGCATGTCACACCTCTCAGTATTTTTACTACCTCAGTAACTATGAAATCAGATAGGAGAAAGACTACTAGAGGTTTATTTATTTTGTGGTGGCTTTCACCTGGGTTGTTTTTTTTTTTTTAACTAAAACTAAAACTTTAATTTTTGTTAAGGAGAAAGTTAAGAGTAAAAAAAAATAATACATCTGTTTGATACTAGCCAGATAATATTGTATTCCTACACGTCCGTATAATATGTCCCATGTCAGACAGTATGAACACAGACTTGAACATTTTTAACGGTATGCATGCAATGAATGTAAACGTGCTGAAAATAAATCCTGAAGCTTAGCTGTTCATCAATATCTTGAGGATTCCAGCTCCTCAAACTTACACATTATCCAGTCTCCTACTGATAATTTCATTTTGGATCTTGGGATTTTCTCAATCCCTTCTTGTCCTTAGTAGAGGGCATATTAAAGGTAAGGCAAAAGAGGAATCTATCACAATAAAATATGCTGCTTTGTGTGTATATATCTGAATTTCTGGAGTGAGGGTTATCCAAAAGGACTTGACTAATCACAGAACATTAGTGAATAAGTGTGCGAAGACCAAAACTTTTCTGTGTTTTAAGTCAAAGCAGTATTTATCTGCGATGTCATACCAGATAGGATGATATGCATTATTTATTTATTATACCTCTGTTTAAAAAGTTTCAGTAGTCTAATCAGGGTCTAAAACTACAATTTTGTGACTTGAGAGTATGATTCTGTAGTGCATAAATGACAAAAAGCCAACAATCAAAGCAAATATTTCACAGATAATGCCTTAGCTAAAAAACATGCCTCCAAATCATTTGGCAAATAAATCTATAGACTTGTAAACCACCGCAACAGTAGAAAATGAAGCAGCTTGTCCCTTCTCCTTTCCACTCGACTCAGTGGGTGTGTGCGTGGAGGGGGGCACTTTGAATACCTGGAATCTTGGGGCGGGTTCTTAAGTTTCCAGATAAGTCTGTTTTCTCTTCCTTTCATTTCACATATATCCTTTCAGCTGCATAGTGTTATAATTCCCTAAATTTGGTGTGCTGTTGGTCACAAGTGCATTAGGCAAACATTAAAAAAGTATAAAAATTGAGACGTTCATTTCAGCTCCCAGCTGGGCCACAGGCTTCCTGAGAGAGCTGGGAAAGCCGTGTAGAGGTGAACTCAGAGTTGAGGACCAGGAATGCTACAAGAGGCATGAGAGGAAGCAGAGACAGAACCTGCACCCTGACTCTTCCTTCCTTCAACCTTCTGGGTCTCTTTCCTACCTGGCTTTTAAGCTTTCGGTCAAGGACTGTCATGGCACGAGTATCTAAAGACCCATCTGAAACGGGAATTTCAGGAAAGAAGGCAATGAAAATTAAAATTAATAAATTGCAACAGAATTAGGTGTTATCAGGTGGACAACATCCTGCCAAATTCAACTCCTTCGGCATCCAGCTGTCATGTGGCTTGGGTGTGTGCTGGTTTTGGCTGGGACAGAATTAATTTTCTTCATAGTACCTAGTATGGGGCTATGGTTTGGATTTGTGCTAAAAACAGAGTTGATAATGCAGAGATGTTTTAGTTGTTGCTAAGTAGTGCTTACAATAGTCAAAGACTTTTTTTCAGCTTCCCGTGCTCTGCCAGGTGCACAAGAGGCTGGGAGGGGATGCAGCCAGGACAGCTGACCCCAACTCACCAAAGGGGTATTCCATACCATATGGCATCACGCTCAGCATATAAAGCTGGGGGAAGAAGAAGGAAGGGGGGGACATTCGGAGTCATGGCGTTTAGTCTTCCCAAGTAAATGTTACGCGTGATGGAGCCCTGCTTTCCTGGAGATGGCTGAACACCTGCCTGCTGATGGGAAGTAGTGAATGAATTCCTTGTTTTGCTTTGCTTGCGTGCAGCTTTTGCTTTACCTATTAAACTGTCTTTATCTCAACCCACGAGTTTTCTTACTTTTACTCTTCCGATTCTCTCCCCCATCCCATTGTGGGAGGGAGTGAGTGAGCGGCTGTGTGGTGCTTAGTTGCCGGCTGGAGTTAAACCACAAGAGTGTGACAGTCCCATTTTTTTGTATATGACATCATTCAAATGTTGCAGCTCTTTCGCCTTGGCAGGCATCTCACCGATGTCAACTGCCATGAAATCATCTGAAAAAACCATCTCTGGGGACTGTTCTCTCTCTCACTCTGCAACCTTTCCCTAAGTTCACCCTATCTGAGGGCTTTTAATTTATTTAAATTATTTTCATACACTTCAAAGAGAGGTACAGTTGGAGCTTTGTTAGCCTTTTCCTAAGGATGATCAAAAAATTAATAGTAAAGTTGTCTTGACAGCAACCATAAATAAGTGAGGCTGCTGCCAGCACTGGAGCAAATCCTGTCCCAAAATTCATGCAGCTTACCTCTGCATGAAGTGCAGTAAAGAATTGAAACACAGTTTTGTTTTGTTAGGGATGACAAGCATCACAGAAAAAAACATCTGGAAACTGATGGTCTTATACGTGCAGTAAAGTGGAAGGTATCAGAAGATCTGGATCTAGACCCTGAGTCTCCTGCCAATCTTTGACAAGCCATTTAATCATTTTGGCGAAGATTCAAGAAATTATCTGGGCTTTTAACTTCTATTTAGAACCCTAAATTCTCATTGATTTCCTATTGACTACTCTAAAATAAGCAGAAGCAAAGGTTTATGCACAGCACAGCTGAATCAAAAGTTGCTCTTGGTTGTTTTCCTTATATAGCTATATATTTTTCTAAACTTCTCAGGAAACAAAAAAAAATTGGTTTTGTCTAATTTCTAATGTGGTTGTGGGAGAAGTGGATGTTACAGGCTAATCTGAATGAACTGAAAATAATGCCTCAATGAATAATTTTGGAAAAGGATAATTTTTTAATGAATAACAGCCTCAGTGATTGTACTTAGGACAATGGATTTGAAGAAAAATAACAAATATGTTGTGTTTATTAAGAATAATAGTTCACTCAATTCTATGGGTTTTTTTTTTTTTCTTTCATATTCTTCAGGTCTGTTTTCTCTGATCAGTTTGGGATGTTTGTTTTTATTGGTAAAAGCGTGTTGAGAATATTCTTTCTCATCAAGAAAAACAATCTAAATCGCAGGCTAACTTTTAAAAATTATTAGTTTGGCTCAAGTCTCCTTTGTGTCACCTACATCTCTTGTTGCAGAGCTAGGAGAAGATGGAATAGGACTAAATAAGTTCATTAGATCACTTTGTGTAATCTCCTGCTTATAAAATAATTACATTTCTTATGGTTACCCCTGGATCTGTTAACCTGTCTCTGTTAAGATGCATCTACCTGGAAAACATCTTGTGCTTTTTATCATGGATAATTCCGTTATTCTCTCGGGACTTTGATCCAGTGCTTAATCATCTACAAGTTTCTACATTTTTGCCTAGTAAACTTTCCCTGGCATCAGGTTATCAATCATGAGGTTTTGCTACACCTCTGCTGACTAGCACTTAAACCCAGTGAAGGTCCTCATAGTTCAAACACAAGATATTCCCACATTTATATATTATAAAGTCAAGAATCTGAGTTAAGTCTTTAACTGTGAAACAGACTTTTTTGAGAAATTAAGCTTCTGAAAAATGCTTTTTCCAGCCTACAAGTACATTTTATAACAATTCTTTCATCCTCCTCAATTTTCATCAAAGGAAGTCATATTATTACAATAACCACATTTAGGCTCCTAATTTGCCATTTAATTCCATTATTTTCCCAAAGCGCATATATTTGCTGTTCAGTGTAGCTAGCTAGATGCAGGACCATCTCTGAGCTCCCTTGAGAAGGCAAAGATTCAGCAATATAATCCAGCATTTGTTTCCCTGGCTCAGGGCCCTGATTAGCTTCATGACCCCTTCCATTTCTTTAATTTTACCAATATAATTTCATAATTCAAAAAAAATTAAGAAGGGTGGAAATGGATTTGAAATAAGACCTTACAGAGCTTAAGAAAGGAAGAATTATATTTCTTTGACCTTGCACAGCAGTGGAGAGGAAAAAGAAAATTTAATCATGGCATTTTCTGTTTTCATTGTTTTCCTTATAAGCAAACCAAGTTGGGGAGAAGAAGGAGTACGAGGGAAGCAAGCATCTGCTAAAAGCACAAGTTTGTAGTCCAAATGACACAAAATCTCTAAGCAGCATTTCTGTTCCAAACTTTCGTAAGAGCTGTAGTGGGACGTGGTGATGGTGGTAACCTAAGTAATATATCAGTGTAGAAAAGGTCATGAAAACGAGTTATATCTGTGTGATCTAGAAGTTTCCCAGAGACCTTGTGTGGCAGAACCCGCACTATATAGAAATATAAGGTTTCTGAACTTGGGAGCAAGGGACTGCTACCTGACAACTTCTGCCTCACCGTTATGGCCCTTCTTTCTTGAGCTCAAATAGACCTTCAGCCAAAACTCATCCAAAAGTACATGAACCACTCAGAAATACTGAAGATCAATGAGACCTTTTGAGCAGATAAATTTCTATAAACAAATATATATGTGTATATACATATATATATATGTATATGTCTTCAATCAGATGTTCCAGTTAAAGAAATCTTGGATTGATATTTTAGCTCCTTTCTTTCATATACTGATCTCTCCTGTTGATATTGTGCCATAACACTATCTTTCTAAATTCAAATAAATATCTTTACACCTGTAGAGTTCCTGTAAATTCCTTTCAAAGATGCTGTGGTACAGTGCCATTGATTTTATGAGACCTAATTTTGTCACCTTTTATTCTAGTTGAGTATTTGCTCTTACAATGAATCCTTTCTTGAACCACCATCTGCTTTCATTACTGTTTACTACTGCAACTTCATAAATATATTCCACACATACACATCTTTCTATATGTAAAATATAAATTATAAAATTATTTATGTTGAATATCTTAGGAAACAAGGAAGGTCTTGGTAATCTAAAAAATGCTTGCCTTTATGGATTTTTCACATGGTGATTCACCCTGAACATACAGAAGAACAGTGTCAAAGGCAAGGATAAAAGTGATATAAGCTGAATTACTGTCCTCAAGCCACTGGGGTATGGCACCTCTCTGAGAACAGTTTGCACATGCCATGAGTACTCTTCAGTGAACCAATCAAGAAAGACACTCCTTAAGTGTAACTCATCCTACCACAGAGTGACAAATGTTTGTACACTATTTCAAACACAATATGCAACCTTCTTTCTGCTACGAAGAAAGGAACACTATTTGACTTTGTTTAGTTGGGTAATCTAAATCACCGTGTCTTTTATGTTATTTTTTCATTTCCTACTATCACTAGCTCATAACCAGAGGACTGAGAAAGTAGGTCACAGAATATTTCATATGAAACACTTTATTATTCTACACTTATTTCAAATGTTCCAAGCCTGGAATCATTAATAAAAACTTAGCATCTGGAATATGCTTTTCAAAGACATAAAGTCACAAGAGACCTTAAAAGTGAATCCACTACTGCTTACTGAGCTCTACAAATCTCCAGGCCCTACCTTTGGTAATTATTTTAAAATACCCAAAAGAATTTGTAGATTTGTCCAATTACAGCCAAAATACTAACATTGATAATCTGCTGTAAAATGGCACTTCCACCCTCATTTCTCATAAAATGAAAAGCAAAAAAGTGCCTGTGTGTGAGTTTGAGTTTTGGAGGAAGGAATGAAGTAACTAGTAGTTCCTTCTCCTTAAGGTCACAGAAATTTGCATTGCTCTTACAGATTTAGTACAGAAATAGTCAAGTCTGGACAGACCCCATTTAACTGATTCAGGCCACAGATATTCTGTGTCACCATCCACGAGTCACTGTCCTTGTCCATTGATTACAGAGGGAAGCTAAGGCAATGGCATTCCTCTCTTAGGCACTTTAGGAGTCTGAGATACAGATAAGAGATAACAGATACCATGAATTTAGGTTTATATAATGTATTCTGACACAGCAGACCACAAAGCACAGCCATCTGACCTGTGTGAGTTGGGAGGAATAGATAATCCAGTGCTAAGCTGGCCCGGTGATTTCTACCAAACTGGACTTGAAAAATTAGGTGATACTGGAAGTGTCAGAAACACTTAATTACATATGTGTCTACATGTTTTAAAAAGCTTTTGGATGCTTGTGATTCTATTTCAGGTAAAGTATAATATTATCCAATACAGTCTTGGTGCCACTAACCTTGTCTTGGTGCCACTAACCTTGAAACTGCACTGCATGTCCAACAATGGGCAAAATTCCTATTGTGCTGCTTCTTCTGCTTACCTTCAGCCATGGAACCACTTCTTGTTGACATCTTTCTCAGGAACTTAAAGACTGATTTGGTTGTGTAAAGATAGGTGTTTAGTGCTACCTCAAATGTCCTTAAGCACCCTGCCAGATCTCCAGCAGCCTCTTCAGAAGAGTGTGGACTGGATGGTGATTTAGAAAAGCTTCAAGGTGGTAATTGGGTTGTCTGGGAGGTATCAACAATATTTCAGAGGGGTTCAAGTGGAGGTGGCAACTTAGGATAAGGTACTGAGATTTTACTATGGAAGGTGGTATAGAATCATGGAATCATAGAATAGTTTGGGTTGGAAGGGACCTTTAAAGGTCATCTAGTCCAATCCCCCTGCAATGAGCAGGGACATCTTCAACTAGATCAGGTTGCTCAGAGCCCCGTCCATCCTGACCTTGAGTGTTTCCAGGGATGGGGCATCTACCACCTGTCTGGGCAACTTGCTCCAGTGTTTCACCACTCTCATTGTGGTATGAGGTGCAGAGGGAGTGAGTGGAGCTTTCAGGGGTGCAAGTATGCCTTTCTCCCCTTCCCTTCAACCAATTCTTCCTCCTGATATCATCTGCTTCCTTTATGTCCCTGGAGACCAGTGCTTTCACTCCACACTTCTTGTAGGACCCTCAGACTATTGTCCTCTCCTTCCAAACATCCATTTTTACTCTTGGTCCATCTAGAGCAATTCCTGCCCACTTTTCACAATTGACTATCTTTTGTGAAGATGCTGGATCCTTTTCGCTGCTCCCTGTCATACCGCAGGGGGGAAGCAGTGGGGGCTGTGAAGGAAAGTTGGAAGAGGTTTCTGGCCTGCAAGACTATTTTCTTTTTCATGCTTCTGGAGATGAAGAATGAGTTCAATAGGTAAAAGCAAGGAATCCTGCTATTGTGAGAGATTTCCAACCTCAGTAACAAGAGAGGACACATGAAATCAGAAAGCATGAATAGGCTGTCCAGATTAGGACAGCTGATCCTTATGTCTCCAAATATACACACAGCAAGCCAGCTGTTCAGTGCAGTGTTCTTCTCCAAGCTGCTTACTTTGGGTTGATTTAGGTCTGTGCATATGCAGGCAAGTCCATCCCACCATCTGATAGGAGTGGGACCTGCTGGCAATCTTCATCTCTGTGTTTTGCTACAAGATGTCACTGACCAGATCTAGGTGCCTCACTTCCAGTTGAAGACGGCTTCCAGCTAAGAACGCTAAGCAGCCTTAGAAATCTTCCAGGCCAGAATAAGATAGGCCACTTGGCATTGATGGGTAAGGCTTAGGGCAAGGGTTAAAACACCTTTTGTGTGCACTCCATGAGCACCTAAGTACCTCTAATGTTCTAGCCCCAGGTTCTCTCTTTATAAAATGGAAACAAAGGCCTTTCGACAAACACTTTAACCCTTTTTAGATACTTAGATAACAGCACGATCTAACTATCAAGGGATAAATGTATAAATGTAATATTGGAAGATGACTAACCCTTGTGACTGTCTTTCCTTTTACATAGGAAAAGAAATACATACATGCACATGCTTGGAATAACTGTATAGTTGTATATGTATGTGCAGTATATATAAGTATGTTATACATATCTATGTATATATAATCTATATGTGTATGTATATAAATTGCATACATATACATATATATTTATATATACATGTATAGTAAAATATATTTTAAAATATAAAACATATTTTACTCTGCCAAGATAAGTAGACTGGTTTGCATGAGTGGAAAAATACCAATATAATTTAATTGGGGAGCCCCATCTGGCTGCATGGGTAGAACAAAGCTGTGCTAAAAAATATGAAGTTAATTAAAAACAAAATGAAACAAAAAATCCTAGAACAGAAAGACTACAAGAGTTCAAACAAATTGTGTTTTTAACAGCAAATGGGAGGAAGATCGATAACGGCTTGCATAGCTTCTGGATAAGCATTTCCCAATAATTCAGGCACCTATTAAAATGTGCTTGCATGTGATATTAAGTAGCTGGGCCTGTGAATAAGGGGCAATTTCTCTCCTGGAAAACTCAGGGCTACATCCTTGGGCCAGTACTTTCAAACTTAAATTGTAAAACAGTAACAGAACAGCTAGACATATTCCAAAGTAAGTAATGAAATAATCTTGCTGAGATGGATTGGAGTAATTATTCAAAATGTAATTGACTTTTGAAACACCCATTTATTGTAACTTTAACTGTTCACTTAGTACCTAAAAAACTAGTAACATTATGCTCACAAAAATCATATAAACAATGAAAACGTAAAGAGAATCTAGACGTTAGTATGCTCAACAAATATACTAAAATCCTTTTGTTTGACGTTTCCTACTTTGTGAAAGGTGATTCTTTATTCTAATCAACACAGTTTATTAAGAGCTAAAGAAAATCCAATTCAAGTGTATTCTGTGAGACTTTTTGTGTGACTGCAGGTAAAAGACCTAGATCCAGACCCCTAGGGTATTTAAGTGATTATTTCTCGTTTCATTTAGATTGAAAAAATATGAATATGGCATTTTGTACTTCTTTAATGATCTGTGCTTCATTCTCCTTTCTGAAAAGTAGGGGTGGAAAAATTCGTATCCAGGGAGTCTTTAAGAGGACATATGCATTAAAATATGGTGAGTCTGGCCTGGATTAGTAATGGTGTGTCTTTATGTGTTGTACACCTGGGAGGGATTCAGTGATTTAGAGAAAATTTCCCATTGCACTGGATTTTTCCAGGCCCTCGTGTGAGTCAATAATCTGTACCTGTCACCCAAGCACATCACACTATGTGTAAACTTTTAATGTAATTTTTCAACTAATCATTAAGTAAAATGCACATTGCTTACATGTTTATATTAAGAAATAACAGGGCCAAGATTTGAGGTCAAGCACTGTCACACACTCGTTCTTACAGTGTAATTGTTAGCTCAGTTTCTGGCATAGTTTTGGACTATTTCAAGCCAACACTCCCCTAGATAACGTCTGGCCACAGTTCATAGGGCAAAGTGACGCAGGAACCATTCCCTATATGCAGTCTGTTTGAGGAGTCTCTGTTGGCTATGGTAAAGTGATTTACTTATATGGACACAACCCAATGCATGCCTTTTGGTTTCAGCAGCAGAATAGTGACTGGCCCCTTTTATTTATCAATCAATTAGGCATCATGTTTTCCAGCAGCACCTTCAGTTTCTGCTTCAATGTAGAAAGGCTAATAATCCATAACTTCTTTTGTTCTTCTTTTTATTTACAACAACCTAGAAATGTCACAAAGACATTGTGAACTGAAATGTAATAAGATTCTGGGCGCTGTTTGGTTATACAGAAATCAAAGACCCCCAGACCTATGAGTCATTAGGTACAGAATTTAAGACTTAAATCATTGTGGTGTAACTGTTATTAAAACGGGTTTCTACCCACTGCAGTTTTTGAGTTCCATTTCCATTTTGCCCATTACAGATACAGGAATTCACAGATTCCCAGATTCCCAGAAATGTTGGTTCGTTGGCATGTCTGTAGGTCAGCCCGTCCAATTTTCCACTCAGGTTAGGATATCCACAGTGCTAGATAGGTCAGCCATGCCTCTCAGGCTGCGTTTGCCCAGGTATGTTGCTGATCCTCACCTTGCCTTGCTGACTTTGGTTCCTGGTTTGACCTCGGACCTACCTCATGAGCACAGATTTATCTGGTGATCCCTGGACTGTGGCTGACCCTGGTTACCATCACCAGACCTGTTCTGCTCACTTTTCGGGGGTACTGTGGGCTGTGCCTGATCAGTGACAGGGTTTATTCAATCCTTATTTAAACCATTTACCTCTTGGAATTGTACCTAGTAGTTTTAAATACTACAATTATCTTTTATTTAAGCCACATCATTTTTCTTTGGAGGTAGTCACTAACATTCATTTTCAACCTCCCCATTTTTTTTTCCCAACAGCCTTTTTTATCAAGCAGATATGATTAAAAAACATATTTTTGTAACTATTTTTTCTTTTTTAAAAAATCCTGGCAGGCCTAGATAAACTTGTCCTTTTGACACATGGCTCAGGGCATGTCTTTACTGCACTTTCAGTCCTATTACCATGCATCTTATAAATATTTACCACAGGTATGTTTTCAAAATAGCAAACTTTTCACACTTAGCCTATTTTTAGTACTCCTTAACAGTGAAGGCCAGTGCTTGCTGTTACAAATCTAACAACTTCTACAGCAAGAATTGAGAGTGCAGGTGAAAGACAAGGAAGAGGCAGAGATACTTAAGAACAGAAATAGAGAAGGAAATACAAGTGCTTCGTATCAAACCTGTACAAACCTACTTGTGATCTGCAATTTATTGTATGTGAATGAGAGACTGTGCTGTGTTAATCCCCCATTAGTCTACCTCTGAATCTTACTGAGCCTAAATGATACTCTGCTTATGCATGTTGTCAGGTGGAATTATCAAGTGCTAGAAATACTTTGTTTGAAAAGGAAGGATAATTTAAACTCAAATACTGGAAGCCAAACATCAGTTTCCAGCTTTGTTGTAGGAAAGTTTCTGAAAACTAATTCCACCCAGGGCCACAGATACTGTCTTTATAATGAAATTTCAGCCTTTTGTTGGTTTTCTAGTACCTGTTTGAAGCATATAGGAACACGAGATGTCTAAAAACGGATGTGAAAGGTTGTAAGTGGGAATTCATATGTGTATATACATGGAACAACTTCTGGTATAGTATGGCTACTGTTTAAGACTCCAGACTCGTACTGAATTTTTCATCCACCAATACCCCCAAGTCCTCCTCAGGGCTGCTCTCAAGCCGTTCATCTCCCAGTCTGTACTGATGCAGGGGATTGCCCTGATCCAGGTTCAGGACCTTGCACATGGCCTTCTTGAACTTCATGGGGTTCACATGGGCCCACTCCTCAAGCCCATCAAGGTCCCTCTGGATGCCATCCCTTCCCTCAAGCAAATCAACTGCACCACTCAGCTTAGTGTCATCCTTGAACTTGCTGAGGGTGCACTCAATCCCACTATGTATGAAGTGGGATCCCTTCTGTTTCACTGAGAGAAAGAATACTAACCACTGGGCTACTGATTTTTTATTTTGCATATCCTCAGTAATTTGTTGACTGATTTCTAAATCTGGATGAGAATTGTGCTGGGCTAAAGGTTTTAACCATTTTATAAAAAATAACTTGTCCTAAAAATTTTGTATCCAAAAAACCAACAACACACCACTCAAATTATTTTAATATGAAAATGATGTTAATATTGGGTTTTTTTCATTAAAGGTTTATTTTTTAATGGCTGTTTTCACATTATTTAGTTTCCAGCTGAGATTTTTATTACTAAGCTACGTGTTTTAATATCAGTTATCACTTTCCTGTCCCAGTTCTTTTCTCTTGATCAGTCATGTAGGTTTTAAAAATGTCTCCAGTATCAGAAAAGTTACAAAGTAGTCAACAGAGTTATAAAGTGCTGCAACTTTGCTCTTCTGAAATATTTGCTCTGTAGAAGTTTAGCTATACAGATAGATAGAAGAAAAAGGGGAAAAGGATGGAGAAAGATAGCTGTCGGATAAAAGCTGGAGGTTATTCATTGCATCATATTCATGAGAAAATGAAAAATGAGAGGCCTCAAGTACAGATGGGAAAATATTCTATCATACTTTTTTTTTGAAAAAGATTGATGTTTTTGAAGTGTCATAGCTCAATTTATTTTGAATTAAAAATAAAAAAGAAAAAACTAAAGCCTTCTATTTTTTATCCTGTCACACAGAAAACAAATACACAGCTTAAGATTTTGTTGTGACTATTTTTTTTTCAATCACTTCACTAAGAGAACAGTTGAAGATGGTACTTAGTAAGCCTGACAGTACAACATTTCTAGGGGGAAAGAAATCCCTTCATCACTTAGCCTAGATTGACAGTTAAAGCAGCATGTCCTTTCTTTGTCCTTCACTTTTTGTACTTACCCTGAGATTATATTTTTGTGGTGTGTTGACCCTGGCTGGATGCCAGGTGCCCACCAAGCCGCTCTAACACTCCCCTTCTCAGCTGGGCAAGGGAGAGGAAAGATAACGAAAAGGCTCGTGGGTCGAGGTAATGACAGGGAGATCACTCACCAATTACCATCACAGGAAAACAGACTCAACTTGGGGAAATTAGTTTAATTTATTTACAATCAAATCAGAGAAGGGTAATGAGAAATAAAACCAAGTCTTAAAGCACCTTCCCCCCCACCCTCCCTTCTTCCCNGGGGTCACAAGTCCTGCCAGAAAACCTGCTCCAGCATGGGATCCTCTCTCCAGGGGTCCAGAGGTCCTTCCAGGAACCTGCTCCAGTGTGGGCTTCCCATGGGGTCCCAGCTTCCTTCAGGCACATCCACCTGCTCCAGTGTGGAGTCCTCCACGGGCTGCAGGTGGATATCTGCTCCACCGTGGACCTTCATGAGCTGCAGGGGACAGCCAGCCTCACTACGGTCTTCACCTTGGGCTGCAGGGGAATCTCTGCTCTGGTGCCTGGAGCACCTCCTCCCCCTCCTTCTTCCCTGACCTTGGTGTCTGCAGACTTGTTCCTCTCACATATTCTCACTCCTCTCTCTGGCTGCAGTTGTGCAGGTTTTTTTCCCCCTTCTTAACTATGTTATCACAGAGGCGCTACCACTGTTGCTGATGGGCTGAGGGGTGGGGGGAAGGTGTTTTTAAGATTTGGTTCTATTTCTCATTACCCTACTCTGGTTCGATTGTTAATAAATTAAACTAGTTTTTTCCCCAAGTTGAGTCTGTTTCACCCATGACGGTAACTGCTGAGTGATCTCCCTGTCCTTATCTCGGCCCACGAGCCTTTTGTTATATTTTCTCTCCTCTGTCCAGCTGAGGAGGGGAGTGATAGAGCGGCTTCGGTGGGCACCTGGCATCCAGCCAGGGTCAACCCACCACATATATCTGCAAGACAACCTGAAAATGATTTCGGTCAGTGAAGGAAGGATGGTAGAAGGCAGAATTTTTAAGAAGTATTTGTTTTATTCAGATCAAGTGATGCTTGTGCTTTTTTTCAGGGCATGCCAGGGATTTAGTGTGTTATGTGTTGGTGATGGGGGTGTTGGGAGACTGTGCTCTCCAGTCACATATTTGCTTTTATGTACTGCTTTGATGAGTAATGAAGCAATATATTTAGAAATTATATTGTCAACCAATGAGTTTTCGCTATCTCCAAGAGTATGAAGGAGCTGAAGCTTTATAAAATGGAAATTATTATTAACTATTGCAACTACTTAGCACTAAGAAAAACAAAAAATGCCCACAAAAATAGTGATTTAAATTACAGGATGCTACCTTGTTTCCTCATGTATAATCTTTTAATGAACAGATCCTGCTTTCTTTCAATCAGCTTGCTCTCCTACATTTTAAAATTTTTTTTTTATTTTTCAAATCCTAGGAGAATCAAGATTTTCTTAATGTCTGGTGCTTGAGATGCACTTCTTAGTAGTGACTGGTGATATAATTCACACTATTTTATTGATCTTTGTTTTTCGGTATTTGCAGCACAGATATTCACAACTGTGACTTCGGAATCCTCTTCCCTTGTACACTTAATGTCAGTAAAATAAGATCATTTAAAAATTTATGAAGAATAAATGCAGAAAAAGAGGATGGATACTATAGAAGTGAGTCTAATAAAAAACCTGAAATTAGTATTTGTGGAATATATTTTCAATTGCTCTTATTTTTAATAAAAAATATTAGATTAATTTAGTTAAGAAGCAATATAATATTTTAATGAAATGGACCTGTAATATTGAAAGGCTTGAAGTATTGAAGTAGACTACCATCTACAAGTACAGAAAATAAATTTTCCTAAGTACTGAAAATGTCTTCCTATATATATTTTATTGCAGTCAGGTTTCTGTTGCCAGTGTATGAAAGGTGATACTTTCTCAGTTAATTTATATTCATTTCCTGTTTGCTAAATGAAATAACCAGTTTTACCACTTGAAATGCTCTTGCAGGCAGGCAGCAACTCAATTAGCAAGAATAATAAAGTTGGTTGGTCATCTTTCAGTGAGCACAGTCCATTCAAAAGACCTACAGCCAACCAGCTGCCTATTAAAGAGCCATCTTGGCAGTCTTCTGAACATTGATTACTTCAAGGCAAACATAAACTTATTTGCTAATTGCTTACTGGAGAAAAAAAAGTAGTAAGACCAAGTCGCTTTCTTTTTAATACCTGAATTTTTATAAAGGCACCTGTATTGCTTGGCAAATCTAATCTATAAGAAATATGTAGATAGGAGAATGCACATTATTCACCTCTACCTACAAGTACTTGCAAAATGTAAGACTTCTCATGTGCATGAATTAACATATATTTCCTCTCTGAAAAGGAAGATGCTTTGCCTTAATTGTATTGTCTCTCTAATAAATCATGCAGATTGCCTCTAGTCATCCTGTTGCTCCTCGACAGTTGAATAGACAATAGGCAACCATGTCAGTTTTGGTTTTTTTAGGGATCACATTCTGGCTGGTATTTACATACAGTGAAGTATGGCAGTCAGGAGGTTTGTTTCATCTTTGAACATAAAAACTCATCAGCAACCAAATGGCTGGCTGCTTATACAGCAAATGGCCAGTGTAGGACTAGCTGGGTTTCACTCTTTGGATGACGAATAGGGAATTTACTTTGTTGGTGTGCACTACGTGTGGCCCCTCAATTGTGGCTTTCATGAGTGGTAGTGAGCGTATAGAGGAGTAGTCAGCGTTATGTTTCTAACTTAAACTCTTAATTTTTATATGCCTCTGAAATGTTTTTCCTTCTAATAGTTCTCCCTTTGCCTGGAAACTTACTGGGCTGCTGTATCTGTGTCCCAATGAGAAGAACAGTGTTCTGATGCATTTCTTTTGACTTTATATGCTGCAACACAGACTTTCACTGGACACGTCTGGTACATTTCACAGACAATTTCTCTGTTTTCCTGTCACAACCTGTACAGACTACTCAGATCCCAGATGCTTTTGCAGAGCTTTACCTGTGCAGTGCTTTGCACTTACAGCTTTCTTCAAGGATGTATGGTATATTCATGCTACAGGCATTGTAAACATTCTTGAAAACCTTTACTGGCTTCATCAACAATCCCCAAACTATGTAGTTTTGGGTAACTATGAACCATAACTGCAGATACTGATTTTCCAGCTTCCTAAGCACAGTAAACCTGTCTTTGGTTAGAATTCTCTAAGGCATCCAGAATATTTTTTCAGATGATCTCTCTGTAAAGCTAAAACAGAATTTATTCAATTATATATAGTTTCTGTCAAAGTAGAAATGTAGGCTACCTATGTGGGATTCGCTTTGTATTTAGCATATATCTAGACAGTATAATCAGTGGGGGAATTAATTTAATCCAAAACCAAGAGCCTACATGTGGACCTTTGCTAAGTCTCCATCAACTTTAAAGTACACCTATGGAGACCAGCTAAGATATACGTTTCCTTTGTAGACAGCTGAAGTTAGGTCAGGTGTATACCGGACACTTTTCTCTATAGTAGAGTAGTACGTACCTTTTGTTTCTTTTTTTTTTTTTCTCCTTTGGCCCCAAATATCTGCAGAACATTTGGAGACAACAGATCTTCCTTGGACTTCAATGAATCCTGTGTCCCAAGATGTTCCATATTGTTGTCCAGTGAATACCTTTCTATTAACATCCCAAATTTAAAGCAAAAATGATGATTTGGCCAATGCTAACAGTACAGTTAACAGTTGCAATACAGAATAAAAAAGTTGATAATATCTAGCAAAGTTCATATGCAGTCCACAAGACAGACTCCCCACACAAGCACAACATGCTTTTGCCAAAGGAACTAAAGCAAATTTGGATCAATCCCAAAATGAGACACTAGCATGCTGTAAGTCACTGTACTGGTGTCCAGTATTGAAAAGAGGGACACCACATTTCTCATCAGTAAAATCAAAGTAGAGATTCTTCAACACATGAAAAGGAAAAAACATTCTCATCACCTCTGAGAAGGACTGCTTCTCCTTTCCTGCTGGGAAAAACAGATAGGTGATCCCAGATAGAGACATTGAAGAGAATTAAGGCCAAAGTGCAATTAAACAAAGATTTTTTCCATTGGATAATGACATCCTATTTATTACTACTTTTGCACAACTATTCATAACCAATTAATACTTGCTTACATTTGAGATCTTCTGGTTCATTATCATGGTATTTGAAAGAAAGAAAACTCCAAGAATTTCACCTCAAACTAAGTTCATTCTGTGCAGAGATTCCTTACCACAGTTCTCTTTATCAAGCAAATTCTAATGCCAAAAAAAACCCAAATCAATTTTCTTTGGAAAAAAATTAAGTTCCATCATATGATGTTAGTTGGCAAGAATAATGTGGTTGTGTTTTAAATCTATATGGACTAAATTCCATATCAGAGAGCCTTTCTGTATGTATCCCACTGACTTGTTACCCAGCTTTTACTCTCCTGAACATTCCACTTATCTTTTTCGATGTTTTCATGACAAATTTTTCCCCTGTCCTCTAGGACATGGCTGCTGTATTGAGGTTTGTCAGAAATCAACATTAGTGACCCAGCAAGTTTCATGGTTAATTCTTTTTTGAATATAAGGAACAAATTTTCTATGTTTGGTAACCAAGGCATTTAAACTTAGCAATTGCTGCGTAAAAATCTTCTCTATATACCAACAGAATGCTAAACATTTCATTAGTACCATATGTCATGGTTTAACCCCAGCCGGCAACTAAGCACCACATAGCTGCTCGCTCACTCCTCCCCCCAGCAAGATGGGGGGAAGAGAATTGCAAGGGAAAAAGTAAGAAAACTCGTGGATTGAGATAAGAACAGTTTAATAATTGAAATATAATAATAACAACAACAACTTGTAATGAAAAGGAAAATAACAAAGAGAGAGGAATAAAACCCAAGACAGACAAGTGATGCAAATGAAAACAATTGCTCACCACCAACTGACCGATGCCCAGCCAGTCCCTGAGCCGCAGCCCCCAGCCAAACTTGCCCCTAGTTTATTGCTGAGCATGACATCATATGGTATGGAATATCCCTTTGGTCAGTTGGGGTCAGCTGTCCCAGCTGTGTCCCCTCCCAGCTTCTTGTGCACCCCCAGACTACTTGCTGGCAGGGCAGTGTGAGGAGCAGAAAAGGCCTTGACTCTGTGCAAGCACTGCTCAGCAATAACTAAAACATCCCTCAGTTATCAACACTGTTTTTAGCACAAAACTAAACCATAGCCCCATATTAGCTATGATGAAGAAAATTAACCCTACCCCAGCCAAAACCAGCACACATAAAATATAAATTTTATTGTGTAAGGAAATATTTGTTGAACAACTCTGTGCTTTGTATACCTCAGTTGACAAATATGTGTCATCAGCTGGTATCACACATTTAATTAATTCTTAGAATACTGATGTAATTCCTTACCCTCAATGATCAGAGATTTTTCATACATTTTTAGATTTCTTTAGTATTTTTTTACTGGTCCTACCTTCTGGTCTGTACTCAGCAATTCCCATTGTTTCTATTTTTAGTATACTGATGTGATAGGGAAAAGGTTGGGGTTTGGGTTTACACTTTTATTTGGGGTGGGACAGCCTGATGATTAAAAGTTTCCTTTATGTCATGGCAGAATTGTTTTTTAGAACACCTTACACGCTTCCCATTTAAAATTCTGTTCTGTATGGGTCTTTTTGGTCTGCCTTTTTTGAAGCAAGCCTTCTGTAGTATATAACAGAGCTTTATATCTCAGCCAAAGCAGTCTAAGAAAGGACGCACAACTTGAAAATCCTTTTCTGTAAAGTCTATAGATACTCATATTTTCCAGAGAATCCATGTAAGTTTGTGCATCCTCTTAGATTGCAAAAACTATACTATTGAATTCATGTTTCTCTCTTATTTTAAATCTTTTGCTGATTATCTGTGCTTATGTTGGATGCAAAATCATCATGAAGCTTTTCCTAGTGCTCTGCCAATGACTTGAGGAAACTGCTTTAGTGAATAGAAGCCACAATGCTACTGAGACAACATGGGAACAATTCTGATACTTCTTAGAGGGAGAAGAATTGTGCTTTAGGAGCTGCTACAACAGCTTGCCTATAGGCCAGTGGAATAACTCATGTCTGAAGAGACCTTTAGGGCTTTGAATCTACAGTAGTATTAACTTGAAGTTCTAAAAGGTTCTGTCACATAGAAATGTATTCATTCTTATATTTTTGAGTTTGAAGCAAGGCACAGAGTATTGTCAACAGGCAAGCTTTCTGTCATGGTGCCAATGGGTAGGAAAGGTATCAAAAACAGACACACACATCCCCGCTCCCCTCTGGTTGCAGGCGACAGTCTGCCCTACCATGGTCCTCACCATGGGCTGCAGAGGAATCTCTGCTCCAGCGCCTGGAGCACCTCCTCCCCCTCCATCTTCACTGACCTTGGTGTCTGCAGAGTTGTTTCTCTCACGTATTCTCGGTCCTCTCTCCCAGCTGCTGTTGTGTGCAGCATTTTTGCCCCTTCTTAAATATGTTGTCCTAGAGGCACTACCACAGTCGTTGATGGGCTTGGGCTTGGATGTGGCCAGCAGCGTGTCTGTCTTGGAGCTGGCTAGCATTGGCTCTGTCAGACATGGAGGCATCTCCTGGTGACTTCTCACCGAAGCCATCCCTGCAGCCCCCTCCCCCCTCCATTTTTCTCATCAGGAAAATGTTTTTATCTTTGGTTTTTTTAAATTTGATTTTAGAGCAGAAGAAAACTTACATTATTTCTTACTTCTAATTCAGAAAAATCAACCACATTTTTCACTTCTTCTATAAGAGCAACAGAGATAAAGCAGCATTTATTTTACATTTTACACTAAAGTTTTAAATATTTAATACAGAAAATGATTGAATATATTTTTTTGATGAATCAAATATTTCTCAGTTTTCTTGAGTACTGTCCACATCTAATGGTGGCCAAGCATAAGAAGTTTCTTCAATGGTTCTTTAATTACGTCAAGAATCCAGATAAAGTATGTTTTATTGCCTGTCATGGCTCAGTTTAGAAAGAAAGAAAGCTGAAGCTTTCAAGCCTTGTGCAGAATAATTGTCTCTTAAGTACTATCAATTCCTGGCTGTGTGGCTGAGTTACAAGAGTCAGACAAAACCTCTTTTTGACAGATCCCTCACTCACCTCTCATCTCTAAATGCATGGGACAAGTTCAATGTAATGTGGAAAGTAAAACAAGTTATACTTCAGAAAGTGAATGTCAGCCATACAAGTTATTTCCATAATGTAATTATTTCTGTAATATAACAATATTATTATATTACATATTTTACTTGATACACAATTATAAACATAATGCTGTGCTCTATTTCATTATTTTGTATAATGGTAAAGAAAATATTATACCTTGGTATCTAAAATCCAGTATTACTTGTTTAGATAGCAAACAGGAGGCATAAAGGATATTTAGGCCATTAAGATCAAAGCCTATTTTTAAATCTCAGACTGTGATTTTTATTATTATGTGTGTCATGTAATAATCAACAATTAAGGAGGCCGTGACACATGTAATCTCAGCATTTTGGAGACTAGATCATCTACAAAAAGATTCATTTCAAGTTTGGATTCTGGTGTAAATTTCCCTAAGGAAAGGTTCTAGGAACTATTGGATGTGTCAGTTTTGCTTGTTACACACTCTTCAGTTACGGTGACTCTTCCCTCAAACACAGATTTTCAGAAACCTGGATTTTATCATTTACTATGATCAGGTTACATTGAAACCTTTCTTTTTTCTCCCCTTAAGCCTCCATCTCCAACTTCCTTATTCAAAGAAGTATAAGGAAAATGGAAAGTGTTCATTTCTTCCCAAGTTCTTTCATCTTAGAACCACTGCTCTTTTCCCATGGGAGCTCTCAGATCAACACTATACCAGATGCTGGTCTTTTAGACTCTAGCTTTTCTCTCACATGCCTCCCTCCAATCAAAGCTGCTAGAAGATGAATCTGTTCTTTTTTTTTTTTTTTTAACCAACATCCTCACTGTTGCTATTATTATTGAGTTTATAAACCAGTGCCAATGTCCAGGAAGTGGGATTAATCAGATTCTAAGATTTCAAAGTATCACTGAAACATGGAAACCATCTTCAAAATAACAGGTAGAGAATTTGAATTATTCATGGAAATCTCCAGTTGTTCTGATATCCCTGCAAAGTCTTGAACAGAATGTATAATGCTTTTCTCTTATTCCTATATATTCTATCTGATATCAATAATGGGAGTATTTTTCCTTCCTCTGTTGCTGGCAGATGTTCTATGAGCAATCAGTGTCTGGTACAGTTGACTTCTGCAGTCTGCAGAATCAACAGAAGTTCTAGTTTTCTGGCTTGCTTTGGTGTTTGAGAGTAAAAGTATATTCCCAAAGAATATTCATGTTATCATTTTTAAATATTGGGTCTGGGGTTTTTTGTCTGTTCTTTATCCTTTAGCAAGTAGTGAACACTAGGTATTTCGTGGAGACTACTTCAGTGTACAGTTTAAGTCAGTTGTGACCAATTTCTGACAAAGTGCATTGTCAGGATGCATGATGCATTTTTACTTTTATCTTCTGTGCCACCAGTTCATAGTAACAGCCTGATTTTGTAGAGCTGTACTGAGGCTTTTGGTTGACTGTTTAAATGAGCAGCTCAGCTATTTAAATGAATCTTCATGAGCTCTCTTAAGGATTTTCAGACATTTTCCACAAGGAAAATGCCTCCTAGCACTTCAAATGCTCTTGATGTTCTATTGGTTTTCCTTTGTGCCTCTCCTCAAAAATTTTGCTTTATCCGCTAACTTACTGTTGGTGTAATTCTTTTTTAGGACATTCAGAAGTGCCAGAATGCCACATAAACATAATATCTTCAGTATCCTTCAATCCTTTTCCTCTTTTTCAAATATTTCTTCTCCTTGTTTTTGATGTTATTCCCTTCAGAAATTGCTTTCAATTGACTTAACTTTTCTTTTTTCTCTAAAAATCTTGCCTCGAGCCTTCTACTCATATCATTCAGTGCAGACATATAAATAGAAAGAGACGGGCAATGGCATGATACAGGCTTCAATCACTTACAAATAAAGGAGGAAATAATGGTTATAACTCTGTGATTTCATGACTTCATGTACGTACTACAGCATAATTAACTTCTGCTACCACTCCTTCCAGTTTAACAAAGTGTAATACATATCACAGAGTCACACAGAATCACAGAACAGTTGAGACTAGAAGGTACCTCTGGAGATCATTTAGTCCAAACCCCCAGTTCAAAGCAGGGTCAGCCACAGCTCAGGGCATTATCCAGTTTGATTTTGAATATCTCCAAGGATGGGCACTCCACAATGTCTCTGGGCAGCCTTTTCCAGTGTCTGACCCCCCTTACAATAAAAAAGTTTTCCTCATTTTAAATAGAATTTCCTGTATTTCATTTTGTGCTCATTGCCTCCTGTCCTGTTCATTAGAAATCGCTGAAAAGAGCCACCTTCTTTACCTCCTCCCATCAGGTATTTATACACATTGACAAAATCCTCCTGAGCCTTCTCTTCTCCAGTTCTCTCAGACTCTCCTCATAGGAAAGATGGTCTAATGTTTTAATCACTTTCAGGATCTTCAGGGCCCTCAGATTCCCAAAGGCAAATCTTAACAGCAAAGACTGAGGCAAAGAAGTCATTGAGTACCTTGGCCTTCTCTATGTCATACGTTACCAGGTTCCCTGTCCCATTCAGAAGCAGGACCACATTTTCCCTAGGCTTCACCTTGCTGCCAATACACCTTTCAGGAAGGTGCATGAACAGGCCAAAGTCTGCTCTCATAAAGTCAAGGGTTGCGATCCTGATTTTTGCATTGTTCTCTCCTCTCATGATCCTGAACTCTACCATCTCATGGTCACTGCAGCCAAGGTTGCCCCTCACCTGCACATCCCTAACCTGTTCTTCCTTGCTTGTGATATCAGGTCCAGCAGAGTAGCTGCTCCCATCTGCTCATTGATTCCCTGCGTCAAAAAGTTATCATCAATGAAGTTCAGAAACCTCCTGGATCATGTGTGCTCTGCTGTGTTGTCCCTCCAGCAGATGTTGGAGAGGTTAAAGTCTGGAGGACCAGGGTCTGTTAATGTGAGGCTTCTTCCCATTTTCTGAAGAAGGCCTCTTTATTTTTAGTTCGTGATCAGGTGATCTGGAACAGACGTCCACCACGATGTTGCCAATGTTGGTTTGCTGTCTAAACCTAATGCATAAATTTTCAGCTACCTCATCGTCCATCCCAAGGCACAGCTCCATGCATTCCCACTGCTCTCTCACATGAAGGGCAATTACCTCTCTTCACCTTCCTGGACTATACACGTCCATGGCAGTGCTCCAATTATGTGAGCTATCCCACCACACCTCTGTGATCCCAATGAGATTGTATTCCAGCAACAGCACACACACCTCTCCCTGTATAATGGAATAATCTTTTTTTTGAGTGAATGTGTAATATTCTTGTTCAGTTTGCTATAATTTGATGTGGATTCAAATTGGTAAGGATCTTAGTTCTTTCGTATAAACCCCAAGATTTTCCTGATGCTTGTCTCTCTCCTCTGGAATAGATACAGGCTGTCCCATCTTCCAGGTGCCCACTCATATAGCAACAGTCTGTGCTTATTCACTCAATTTATCAGGATCCTATAGACTATTCATCATGGGCTGTCCAAAAGAACCAACACCATAACAAAGTAGATTGATCCTGTGTGGTATTATTTTGTCGTTCATCGCTTCATTAAGTTTCTTATAGACTTGATAGAAAATGACCCATATTTTGTAATACCAATGATAAAATATGCCAGTTTTTCATAATATGCAATAATATTGCTTCATCGTTATTACTGGTTTTCATATTATTATGACCATTTGCAATGCCATCAGCCTGGATTGCTTCATCCGCTCTTAGGTAGTTAAACGAGATGCCTAAATTATTATCTTTGCTGTCTGAGCTAGTTTACCTGATGTTATTACTTTATTGTAGCATACTGCAATAATAAATTCTGATGAGGGCAATGCTGATCCTAGGTGCTCTGAATTGTTCTCTGGGGAAACCTATGTCTCTCCAGTAAAGAAATATACACAGATAGCCTAGAGATCTTTACAACAGCAAGGAGAATGGTATGAGTCTGGGACATGGTGTGTAGGAGATCTTGTTAGCCTGACAAAGATGAGCAGTGCAATAAACCCATGGTCTTTGTATAGACACTTGTGAGGGACTGAAAGAGTTAATGCCTCAAACATTGTTGGAAGGTGGAATGTAGCGAACTGCAGGCTGGAAATTGATGGACACAGGGTGTGGGGGGCGCGTCAGAGGATCCGCAGTCCCAGGTTCTGCTGTGCCTCACATAGCAACTTGCAGAGGTCATACAAAGTTTATTTGAGGAAGGGGCTTATGACTGTCTGAAAGACCCGTCATGATCACCCCTCATAGTGGCACCTGTGCAGAAGATCACAAAACTTCTGGAAGAAAAACCATATAAGCTCACAGGAGGCATAACTGAAGGCGGGGCTTAAACTAAAAAAGACACTACAACAAAGAGACTGTTGCGTGTGCCTATCACCTGAGGATCATCACGTCTGTCATCGTCAGCGCTGGATCCAAAGGTGGTGATATCTCCCTCTCTCTCTCTCCCCGCCCCCCTTCTTTTCTTCCTCTTCTTCTTTTACAAATATTCTTAATAAGAACCCCCACCATCAATGCTTTTCCATGTTTCCAAGTTCGAGTGCCTTTCCAAGTTCAAGTTACTTCTGTGTTGAAATAAAATGTTTAATTGATCATTTGGTGTTGCTTCACCTTAATTTAGTCCAAGGGGATCATTAGAACCTTGGTCGCTCTCCCCCCTCCTCTCAGGTTGGGACACGACGACACTGTACTAGTCAGGTCTGAAACCCATAAAAAGTCAAAATTAAAATTTCTGTGTGCTTCACTGGTGTCTTTTCCTGAAGTTTCTGCAAGTTGCACATTTCATTGCAAGCAGATTCCAAACAACATGGAAATTAGTGTGTTTTTCCTTTGCTGGAATGGCATCCTTTAAATCATCACTGGAGAAAGCCCCATAAAGATTTCAAGGCTTCTTCTCCACATTTTTTCTGAGTGCCTCCTTGAAAGAACCATAGCTCTGATACTTGCAATCCTGATTCTATTTCAGATATTTCAGTCGGCAGCTAATTGTTCCTACATTTATTCCCTGAGAAGGCATAGCCAGGTATTAATCCTGAAGTTTCTTTTTTCAGGATTCAAAGAAGTTAAATATCCAACATCACAGAAGCATCTGAAAATTTAACCCAAATTCTTCTGGGTGTCAGAATCACATATTAGAACCATGGTGCTATAAATTGTGTAGGAATTAAGGCATATATCTCTTGGACTGTGGTGTATTTTATTTTAAGTGAACTAGAAAAGAAATGTTGATTCTAACTGAAACAGACATGATAATCTACTGGCATGCATTCTTTTGAAAATACTGGCTCTTGGCAGGTATAGTGGTTGACTGCCTATTGAATTTGGCCTTAGGATATCCATCGTAGGCAGGGAGCTTGCAATGAAACCAGGCATCAGGTTTGCATTCAATAAACAGGGGAGGCGAGACAGGTCACTCTTTGGTTCTGGACAGCATAGTTGCATCCCACAAGACAGCAAAAATTCTGGTTATTCCCCTGTCCCCATGAAGAATCTAGAGGCTATGCTCCTCTTATTAGCTGTTGTTAGACTTTGTCTGGTACTTTGCCAGGGTCCTCTCTCTTCCCATTGTGTACACTCACGTAAATAGAAAGAGATGGGTAACGGCAGAACACCGACTCTGGTTACCTGTAAATAGGGAAAGTATATTCCATCAGAAGCCTTATAAAGTCTGCTCAGTGCCCAGGGCAATGAAGCAGTTTGGCCTTCCTTTCTCTTTTCTCACTTCACCCTTCATTTTTTTTAGTAGAGTGGGTCACTGCTTCACTGTCCTGCTTGGCTGGGGAAGAGGACGTAGAAAAGCCAGACCTGTTTCTTCAACATTCATAGGAATCCTCCCCACCTCCTCACCTACCAGCCAAGTCCTATAGTTGTAAGGCATCTTGCCACATCAACTGTCTATCTTCTCATATCAAGTCTCAGGCATAGTTAGAGCTGCACTGAAGAAAACCTTGCTAGTTCCTTCTGCGTGGTGCCCTGCCTTCCACTGGACTGGCAAAAAAAAGTATATCTTAGTCGTAAACTAGAATTCACCAGGTCAAAGAAAAGGATCTTTATTTTGTCCTTTAGTGGTGTTTTATCAGCTAGATCAGTTCCCCAAACTAGATTACAGTACAAGCTGTTATACCAGCAGAGAAAAATATAGTGACACAGAGAGGAAAGTGTAGACTGTTCTGTTTTTTCTCTGAATAAGTTTTTACCCAAATAACCATCAAATTACAGTGTCATGTTACTGCAAGCTTCTTTGCGTGCCTATGGTCTCTTCTGCAGCAAGATTACTTCTTAGGTGAGGCATATGTTCTGTGGTTCTTCATTCTATGATTTTGTTTTTAATCTTTTCTTCTTCTTAAGGAAAGTTGAAGTGTAACTTACATATGCAGGTACGCATGCAAAAGAGTCTAAATACATATGTATGCATATGTATGATGGAAGAAACTACATTACTTTCTGGCAAATTTGTCTTTATTCTTTGTCATTATCTTTAAGTAGAGATTCTCTGATTGGCCATCACAGAGATGATCAAATGTAAGCCTCTCAGAAAATGAAAAGTTAAACCAAATACAACCCAGGTGAGCAAAGATTTGCTATTAAACTTGTTGAAGGTAGGGCATGTCCTTTAGCTGAGTAAATGAGTGGGTGCAGCAACCAGTGAGACAGCAGTTAAGGAACAGCTGCGGGAGACTGAAGGAGGAGTAACTTCTCAAAGGGACAATAGTGAGGAACAGCTCAGGTCTCATTCTCTTAGCTGGCGTTGTTTCTGCTCAGTAAAGCTCCTATCAGCACAATCTTTCTAACGAAGAAAATACAAATGCTGTTAACGCACAAGGCTACAGCTGTGTTAAATGCTGGGATAAATGCAGGTGTAAAGTCTAAATATGGACATAATATCCCAATACTCTTAATTAGCCCTGAAAGAAAATATAGTAAGGTTTTTGCTGAGTTCCTTGGTGAATTTTGTTAACTTTTACCTCCCAGAAAAATTAGTCTTTGATACAGTCTTCATTAGATAAAAAGGTTAATTTCAACTCCTATGGCTAGCACATACTAATTAATGTGCTAAAGCCCTGCTGTACTTTTACCATAAACTATCTGGTCAATACTAGTTGCAATAAGTCCTATCAGCTGATGTGTTAAAATTCACATTGTCCTCACAATAATTTTAATGTGCATTAGCTATCAAATGCTAGCTAGTATGTATCACAAGCATCAGTTCATTTTAATGAATGTATGACATAAGCATTTACACAGTGACTATTTAATGGATATTAGACAAAAATTATGAACCCTTTCTATATGTTACAAATCTAACAGTGAGAAAAGTGGTTGCCACAATGTGTGTTTCAAGAGATTTACAAAAATTATGGAGCCTTAAAAGATAAGGATTTGTGAAGAACAGGAGAGTGAGATTGCTTTAAGTTGTCGTAAAATTTCCACTCTGTTGTAGCCCTCTGGTGACATTTCATGATGACTTTGGGGTTGTAACCCACTGAATGAGAAACACTGAGACAGAGCCTAAGCTGTAGATGTAGTTAGTAGTTTTCAAGACCTCCAACACTTATTTTATTTTACTGAGTGGAAAGTTTATGTTGATTTCTTCTCTTAATTGACGTCTTTTGTGCTAGTGAAGAGTGCTACTGAAAATCTTAAGATTATGTAGACAAAAGAAAGTCAGAAAGAGCTGCCATGTAATTCACAACAGTTTATGAACTACATGTACTGTATTCTGTATTTTTCCCAGCCGCTGCTGTGATAGCCAATGTCTCCCAATAGTGAGAGTGACACTTACTGATGGCATAGTTTTAAGTCGACTGTATTCCATTAGCAGATTTCTGTGTAAATCCCTAGGACGCATTGATTGATAACACAACCCCACAAGGAATTTCAGTACCAAGCCCTCATGTTACTGCACATCACATTAACTGTACATCTCAGAAAGTTTTCCAGTAAAATTGAAAAAAATATTGGTCAGTCCAATCTTGCTCTATATCTCTTCTTCTAAAGAGATCCAAGAACTTTATTTTTTGTGCCTAAACAGTGTGTTTGGATTAATTGTGAATGCAATTAATTTGGATCAATTTGTGGTAGAATTATAGTGGCACACGAGATATGCAACTACCTACTGGTGAGTAAGACAACTAGTTATTTAGCTGGACTATATATAGCACTACTGCAAAACAATTATATCCTCACCTATATGACCCATTTACTGAATAGTAAATTCATAACTATTTTCAGTTCTAGAAAGTGCTACTTACCACATTTATATACAGATACAGCACAGCTATGAAATGTGTATCACGAGACACTGTAATAAACCAGGGCTTATTCTATCCCTACTTTCTGTATTTCAGATGACACCTGCATTAAGCATTGATCTTTGCTCTTTCATTAACTGATCAATATTTTGAGCTCTGTTACTGGGGCACATTATATTTAATTGATGTAATAAAGGTGAAATCATAGCCCCAGTGGAGTCAATGCTAGGACTTCCCTTAAATCAGGTTAGGAATAATTTCACCCAGTAAACAGCTGATTGTTACCATCATGTAAAGGCAATTACTTGTTTAGGAAATAAAAAATTGAAACACACTGCTTATTTAACATTGGGTAACTCCACCTAGCTTCAACAGATCTAGTCTGTTAACGCTAACAAAGAGTTTGAACAAAAGACTTCCATTCATAGAATTGAACATGTTTGGTTTTGATCACTTCAATTGACTAAAAGGCATCTAAATCTAGAAAGATACAAAAAGTGAGTAGACTTCTTAGACACTAACAAGTATCTTTATTCTTTTACTAGAACCATGTAAATAAGTTATCACTTCCTCTATATGTTGTTTTTGGGAAATGCAGTCATAAAAGATCTAGGAACAATATTTCTTTGTTGTAGGACATCATTAGTGCTACTTATTTTAACTGTCCCATGCCTAGCATTTATTACAAGCCACAAAGTATACTAGAATATTGTGGTAAATAAGCAGAATACAATCAAATTATTCTGTCAACCTTTCAATTGTGTAACTAGATTGTGGCCCTGTTATCTTCACATTTTATTATAATGAAACTTGGAGCAGCAAAGTGCAAACATCCATGAATTCTTAACTACAACATCTGTAGTGAACTGAAACATACATATAGCTTTGCATATTATATGCATTAATCCAAGCTTCAGAGAAAGGCAAACCTTCAACTAGTCGTCACCCAGACTTCTTACTAAACAGCTATAGGGCAAATCTCTTCTAAATGTAATTCTGTCAATTACAGTGCAGTTGCACAGGGGATAAATATGGTGGATTGTCACCATGATTGATGATTTGGCTAGACCGGGTCAGAACTGGGTCATAACAAGAATGGTTTTTTTGATAAATCCTCTGCACTGACTTTCTCCCGTGACATCCACTTAAAAAACACACAAACCCAAAAAGACCGCACTTTTTAACATGATTTGTTTCATAAGGAGGAGGAAGTAGCCAAGGAAAAATTAGAGTCAGTAATGTTACTTTTTGCCTAAGGGGACTATTCACCTATTATAACAATAGGTGGAGTTGTTGATTTCGACATGTACTTTCCACATTTCCATTTGCATTAATGAGAGCTTTATGCAAAGTCCCAGGCGTATCAATGGGAGAATAGATCATTAGGAGCCTGATAACTCTATTTGTTACTGTGTATGAACTTCCTTGAGCACCGGACTTTAAATCTGACTTTAAACTGAAGGTAGCTGCAACTTCTTGTGCTGAAAACCAATAATGGTTTGGGAGCTAGTATCATTCACATCAAAGTAAGTATTTTCTCCTGCAGGAAATCTCAGTAAAATAATATTCAGTAGTCCTATATTTTACCATGACACTATGATCACCTGAAACAGGTGGGATATAGCTCTGGTTTCCAGCACTCTGCTGCTACCAAATTCATTACCAGTTTTAGATTTTGTTTCTATTACAGCTGGCTGTAGACAATACCATACACTTACAGTCTTTTTCAGAGTGCTTGTAGTTTTGTTGCACACTACTTCTTTTTACAGGAAACCATACTGATTGTCATTAAGAATTTTTCTATTCTTTACTTATGTGCTGATTGCTTCTTCTGTCAAACGTTCTATTTTTTGCTTAGTACCAATTTCAAACTAACCACAGTATAGCTACCTAGGTCAGCCTGTTTGCCCTTTTAGTACTGAGCTAACACTGTTTTTCGTCCAGTCCTATGGAATTTCTTCAAGTCTCTTGAAAAAAAAAAAAAAAGTAACATAAATGGACTGCAGAGCTCCTTATTAGAGCTGGCTCTGAACTTTACAAAGCTAAGATGAGACATCTGTCATTACTGCTAAGCATTATTGAATGTAGTAGCCAGACACTCACAGCAGTTCTCTCCATGTCTATATTCTGGTCTGGTTAGCTCCTGCTCTCTGAACATACATGCTAAAAGTGAAGTTGTCTGCTCTGTTTTTATATATCTGCCTCCCAATATCACAGTTCCAGGTTTCTCAGGGCTTGTACCCCTGTCGCTTCCGATCTTCAGGTGCAAAACCTGAAAGGTGGGTTGCACACGTTGCTGCTCCCTATTACGTTTCATTAGAGCTGTGGCATTCGCTGTCCACGAGGTAGCTCTCCAGCATGTCTCCATAAAAATGAGACAAACTAGCATAACAGCTTAGGAAGGAGTTTTTGTTAATTTCAGATATTTTGATTGAAAGATATTAAAGAGAACTTAAATAGCTTAACAGAGGGAGATGAGGAATAAACAGTCTTTGATAAAGGGAAGGTGATGAGCAATGAGGAGGAAAGAGCAAGATAGCTAAGCAAAAATTCTCACCAGGCACAATTGCCGACATAAACCGCTCTTAAATTCTCTTTGTCAAAAAGAAGAGTGCATTTACCCCTCTTCACTGTCCACCGATAATCAATTAAATTAAATTTTATAGGATTTATCATCCTTTGATCTGCACTTCTCATGGGGATTCATGGCTGTTAAGATGTGTTTATCTCTGCCTGAGACAGATAAAATCTTTGGATTTGGGATGAGAAGCAGGGTCAGAAGATAAACAGGTTCCCATGACTGGTAATGGCATAGAGATGAAGAATTCTGACAGTAGCAGCAAATCAGAAAAGAGGCATTTATTCAAGAATTAGAGGTTAAATTTGTAAAGTGAGTCTCTGATGACAAAAATCTTCGTGCATATTAAATAATTCCCAGCACTTTGAGTAGTTAATAATGACCTCAACCAACCAGAATACCTGAATTTTCAGATACTGCATTAAGATATAACTATACAGCAATTTGACAAATTAAATCTTTAATCAGGCCCAAAGACCAGGATTAATTAAGATAACTCTCTGTCTTACATCTGTGGGTCAGGACAGTCAGATGTCAATCCTGTTGCAGCTTAAAGTTATTGTTTGTAGGCAACCTAAATCTGAGTAAGTTGTCATACCACATTTGTATGTTGTTTTTTTAACAAATGCTCAAATCACTGCATATTCATCTGTCAGCTAGGGGCACGTTTACAGCCATGCAGCACAGTACAGAGACAACATTTGAGTTAGTTTTGAGAATCAGAAGTGACATAATCCCATTACAGCACCATGCCACCACAGGCGTAATTCCTTCAGACCTGAGCTAATGCCACCATAAAGCTCTACACCATTGTATAGGGTGCCCTTTCTGCATGTGACCTCACCTTTACAAGTCTCTAAGCAATGCAGGCTTATCAAGAGCAGTAGGGACAAGAGGCAGTGCTTGCCAAGACAAAATGGGCACCCCCAATGCTCAGTGGATTCTATAGGTCTGTGTATGCCGTAGCATAGGTTCCCAAATTTGCACACCGTCTCTGCTTCTGTTGCATGTGAGCACAAGAACTGTGTCCTCACCATCTTGGTGCATGATCAGGAAACAAGTAATGATGAACTCTAGTGGATTGTCACTGCAGATGATCTGGGGGGTTATGACTATGTGGCATCTCATAGACCACAGCAGCTACAATATCTGCCTGCACAGGATGCCCAAACTCCAAGCAAGGCAGTCAGTCACGGTGCAGGTTGCATCTGTCTCCATGGCTGACACAGGTAATCCTCAAGAACTGTTCACACCCCTGTGCCTATTTCAAGGATGGGTTAACTGAGATACAGGATGCTTAAGTAGATAGATCATGCACACCAGCATAAACCAAGGAAAGGAAAACCTTAATTTTCTTTTTGATTTTGAAAAAATTTATACTTCCCAGTAAAATACCCTGAGGTTCACATGGCATCACAGTTGTCCTGTGACACAAAACAAAATTAAGATTTTCTATGCTATGAGTTTCTTTTGGCTATGCTGGGATAGGTGAAAATTTTCCATATTACCATGAAGCTAGGAAGGATGTATATTATTCATTATTTTATTGGTAACAAAATAAACGCTTGATTAAAAAAAAAGAAATGCTTATTTTTACATTTTTGACATTGGTATATAGAACAATCTTCACCTAATGGTGGTATGCTATTTCCATTTTATCTCAAAAGAGACATAGAGATATGCAGGTCATTTGCTAGGATATTACCTAGGAAGAAAGATCACTGGGGTAAATGCAAAAGATGGGATTTGTCCCAGAATTGCACAGTAGAGGTTTCATTTTACATTTAGCCCCCAGTAAATGGCCATATTTCTACAATGGCCAATTCTACACTTAGCGCCCCCAAAATTACCATACTAGCCCCTGTATGGTCAATGGAAATCTGAGGTTTAATTCAGCTACCAAAATATAGGAGTTCTAGTGCCACCTCAAATGGCCAGAGCTATCTCACCTGATCTCAGCTGACCTCTCGTAAGGAGTAGGGATTTTTCATTTGTCCTGTGTCATATCTGCCAGCCCCACGTATGTCTTGGATACCCTGGGTCATCTCAAACAACTCTAGGTGCTTCTGATCAGGCAATTGAATAGAATCCTCAGTCAGTGATACCTGCAGAGCAACTAAACTCACTATAAAGAGGGTACTAGGGCAGAATTAAATTGCCTAAGCATTGATATCTGACACAACTTGAGGTGTCCTAAGGTACCTGAGATAGGTAAACAGGGTTTGCAGGAGATTTTTCAAAGCAGTAGCTACAAACCAGGGTAACCCGTGGCATCAAAATTGACACCTACATTTCCAGAACTGATCCCACTCTTAATGCTGATGAGCCACAGCACTCTACACTCTGTTGTTTGTACTAACTAGATGTAGCGGGTGCAGATGCAGTCACTACATTGTAGCCATGCAAACTAAACCCCATCCCTGGTTTTCTGGAGAGATATACACAGTTTACAATGTAGTTTATCTCATCCCAAAAAGCCACTTCAGGTAAATCAGACCCTTTTTTGGAGTAATTCATCTACCTCTTTTCATTTACTATAAAGGGTGTAAAGGGTACTACCTCACATATTTACAGTGTAGATGTCTCAGGTTCAGCGAGATGGATCCTCTCAAAAATCTGAAAAAAAAAAAAAAAAA
>WAAD01010943.1:41558-58666 GCA_013389945.1 Fregata magnificens
AAATAAAAGCAGTGTTTAGTTTTTTTCAAAGTAGGTGTATTGATGCCCTTTCAACAGGCAGTCCTAGGCTATGAACTGAGAGCCCTACAGGAAAATTAGAAAGATTGGACAGTATTCTTCTTGCTCCGCTCAAGGCACTTGAATGTGTTTACACTTGTTTGGTATTTCCATTCTGCATGCCGCAAGAGTATGCCAAAATCTCCCTATGTTTCCTCTAAGGAGTATAGGACAGGGTTCAGCTACCTAAATGTTGCACCTACCTACCGAAAACATACAGAGGGGCTTAGTTAACATGACAGAATTGATATAGGAAACATATGCACCTCTGGATCAACAGCTGGAAGACAGGTAGATCAGCCAAAGGCAATTCAAATGGCATTAGGCAACTGAACATAAATCTAGGTTCCTGTCACAAGTTTTTTATTTTACTTAGGGCCACAGGACCTAAATAGTATGAGCTGGGCTACCTAACTTTGACACACCTTAGTCAAAATGTGTATAAGCACTTAAATCTTTCAGCATGTTCAGTATTGTTAGGATTTTTGTTTTCTTTGTAAGTAATTTATGAAGTGTATAGTTACTTACAATCCTATTTTACTTCATATAGTTGAGGAAAGTCCTTTTACCATCCAGTGTTTATTAAAAAGGGGACTGCAGGTGATGATAAGCAGGATAGAAATCATTTAGTTTTTCAGCTTAACAGACTGACAGACTTTCATACAGGATTTTTTTTCTTTTCTTTTTAGATTTCATGATACATTCAAGTAACAGAGATAAACTTGATTTCAGTAGTTTTAAACATATTATAATTTTTTGGTTATAGTATTCAACTTCATGTTCCAGAACTGGATGCTGCAGGTATCATCCCTCTCTATAACGTAGGGTCTCCAAAGACTAGTTCAGAACTTTCTAAATATGTGATAATGGGAATGGAAGGTGATTGTTCTGGTGTCTGTTTCTGTGATGCACAACAACCATCTGAGGAGAAACTTTTTTTTTTTCCCCTGTAGAAGCCCTGGTGGCAGAGGGAATCTCATTGGGATCTGGGATTGCTCCAAGGTACTCCATGCTAAAGTAAATAAACCGGCATAGATTTGGATAACAACTCCTGAGCTCCATAATTTATACTAAACTACACAAAGAGGAAAATTGCTCTTACCATGATTTCTTAAAACTCTGCTGAGACACAACCTAAAGTATATTCTTAGTATTTAAAGCAAATTTGTGCTTCTACCTCTGGCTGAGTTAATTGCAACTTAGATCCATCTATAAGAAACTTACTTTACATTTTGACTTAAATTCATGTTGTGTTTATGTCCGTGCAGTCCATGCCACTCATGGAGAAAGGCAATGGAAATCAGGATATACAAGGTGAACAGTATATAGTATATGCTTGAAGTTCCTGCTTTATATAAATTTACATGCTTCACCACCTAAGTAATGGACGCTATGTTATGTCATGGCCACATATGGAAACTTCTACAAACTTGCATATATGCAGACAAATTCAAATTAAATTCTCCCATTTTATCTTTTCATCAGACACTTGACTGACAAAAGCTATTAATGCTGTGCTCTTGTGGTGTATATGATAATGTCATTTTTATATACAAGAGTAGAACCTTAACACCTAGGCATGAATGTGATTATTGGATGACTTCAAAACAATATCTAATGAAAAGCTGGCTATTCTTGGTGGTCCTGTGAGTCACAGAAAAACTCCATAAATTGAAGAGGAGTGAGAAAATAAAGAATTTGAGGAATAGTTCACAAAAAATATAACACAGGATACCTGTATATTTGTCCAGAATTATTATATGATATTAGATACCTACAGTGGGTAAATGAGCAATGATGTGATGGGTTGACTGTGGCTAGCTGTCAGGTGCCCACCAAGCTGCTCCACAACTCTCCCTCCATCAACAGGACATCGGTAGAAAATACAACTAAAAGCTTATGGGTCAAGTTAAGGACAGGGATACCAATTACCATCATGGGTAAAACACACTTGACTTGGGGAAAACAATTTAATTTATTGCCAATTAAAGAGGGTAGGATAATGAGAAATAAGGACAAATCTAAAAACACCTTCACCCCCACCCCTCCCTTCTTCCTGGGCTCAAATTCACTCCCGAGTTCTCTACCTTCTCCCCCTGAGCGGCACAGGGGGACGGGGAATGGGGGTTGCGGTCAGTTCATCACATGTTGTCTCTGCCGCTCCTTCCTCCTCACACTCTTCCCCCGCTCCAGTGTGGGGTCCCACGAACTTCTCCAACATGAGTCCTTCCCACGAGCTGCAGTTCTTCACAGACTGCTGCAGCGTGGGTGCCTTCCACGGGGTGCAGTCCTTCAGGAACAGACTGCTCCAGCGTGGGTCCCCCGTGGGGCCACAAGTCCTGCCAGCAAACCTGCTCCAGTGTGGGCCCCTCTCGATGGGTTCTCCACAGGATGCAGCTTCCTTCAGGGTACATCCACCTGCTTCTGTGTGGGGTCCTCCAGAGGCTGCAGGTGGATATCTGCTCCATCATGGACCTCCATGGGCTGCAGGGGGACAGCCTGCCCCACCATGGTCTTCAGCGCAGGCTGCAGGGGAATCTCTGCTCTGGTGCCTGGAGCACCTCCTCCTCCTTCTTCCTCACTGACCTTCGTGCCCGCAGAGTTGTTTCACTCACATATTCGCACTCCTCTCTTCTGGCTGTTGTTGCACAGCTTTTTCCCCCTTCTTAAATATATTATCACAGAGGCACTACCAATGTCACTGATGGGCTCAGCTTTGGCCAGTGACAGGTCCGTCTTGGAGCCAGCTGAAATAGGCGCTCTCTGACATGGGGGCAGCTCCTGAGGTCTTCTCACAGAAGCCACACCTGCAGCACCTTCCCCCCTGCTACCAAAGCCTTGCTACATAAACCCAATACAAATGGAAAAGAGCAGTCCACCAGAGACTTTTCTGTTTCTGCATTGATATGCGTGACTGCAGGGTGAGCTGTGGAAGCTCTGTCCAAAAATGTGTGGGGTGAAGTGCACAACTGTATTGAAGACCTTTGTGCCGACAGGACATACATCACAGGTGAGTGAGAAAGCAAGAGGGAAATTGTGGAAAACAATGATGAAACACTGTAAGAAAAAAATGATGAAAACCCTTGCTTAGGATGCATAGCTAGGTTGCAGCTCCATCACAGTAGAGAGGACACTTCCCATCACAACAGCATTAGGAAAGAATCAGACTAGATCACCAGATAATTTTACAAAATGTGTTTAGTCACAGAGTGTGGAACATGTTTGAAAGAAGCTGTTTCTCTAGTGGTAATCTCAGTGGGAAACTATGTAGGTCTATTTCAGGACGGGGAAAATATTCAGAGCTTAATTGATACTGCCCTCCTTGAGCTGCTATGTGGAAGGCATAAATATGATACTTATCAGTTAAGTTACAATGGGAATATGTCATGGTAAAGGTTGGTAGTGCTATTCACTAGAACATGAGTGGGTCAAGTTTGGTGGGTGTGCAAATGCTTGCATAACCTATGCACAGAAAACATTTCTATTAGGTCACAGAAATTGATTTTTTGATGCAGGAGTGGTCAGGTAGCAATTGAAAAGTTATATGCAACAAACAAGTGAGAAAGAGGAACCTTTGCTTGTAGTTTCCAAAGTTTCCATCTGTTTAAGAAAAATGAAGATCTGCCTAATGAGTACAACCATCTTTACCTTTTCTGCCCCCATACTTGGAGTATATTCTGTATCAGAGGTACAGTGTCTTTGGTATGCAAGAGATGCTGACCCTCTGTCTTGCACAGAATATGTTATAGGAGGGAGATTCCATAAAGAAGGAGCATATAAAATGTTTATCTTTACAATTTTTAGTTTGTGTGCAGTTTTATGTCAATTTAGTTATTTTCAAAGCTATTTTGAATTTTTTTTCTCTTCATCAAGACAGCCATTTAACTGGCTACCCACCGAGTTGTTCCAATTAACAGACACCCATTGCATTATTTGTCTTGTTAATTTTTGTGCCGTGAAGGCCCAGTCATTAGAGTTCAGGCTTTGCTGCTCCATGATGAATATGTAAAGGCTCTCACCTCTATACTCACTTTTTAGTTAACTTAAGCAACTGATGAATAGCCATGCATTTAAGAAGTAGTTTTTTGAACTGGATTTACCTGACTTCAGCTCATATTTGCTACCTTTGTAGTAGCTGCAATCTCTAGACCTGCTTTACAAACTGGAAAGCAGATAGTTCCAAAATATCAGCTGGGTCATTCCGATTTCTACTTTGACATCCAGACTGAAATGCATTCACCTTGGTTATTCTGTCTTCTCTAAACAGAGTACCCAGGAAAGTCAATAGTTCCTAGAATCAGAAAATGTTGCATTCACTGTGTACGAGCTCATCACCAGTTTGTTGCCTGAAATCCACAGATTTTGCACAGCCGTGAAGAGAACTCATTTGGTCCATTCAACCTCACCTCTTCTCTCCTATTAGCTATTTAGAGGCTGCACCACAAACATAATAGGTTGAAAAGGCAAAATTTAAAATTGTATACAGTGGATTATAAAAGGCTATTGTTATCTATGCCACTAAAAGGAAAAGTGCATCCCTTGTGCAGTAACACCTACACAATATGTTCATAATTTTCATGACAATGCTGACATCCTCTGTGTTTGCAAGGAAACATGCCCTCCCTCCCACCTCCTAATCTCCTTCATCTGAAAGAGAAATGTATTTTTAGCTGCCTCAGTGGGGCCTAAGGCATTGATTTATGAAAATAAGGTGGAAGAATTCATGAATTTTTTCTGACCTCCATCTCTCATTCCTTAGACATTTCTATTTTAAGATGTATAAAATGAATTGTCCTAATGTGGCATATTATCACCTTGGTACTCTGTATTTCACATTACTCTAACATGCACACATACATCCCCATACACCAAAATCATCTGAACATTGCATTGAGTTTAAAACATCTCTCCATTACATATTATTTTACTCTGATTGTGATATATGGTTTTTTGAGTCCTGACTCTCCATACAAATTCTCTTGAAAGACTGGAATAACTTCCTAAAGGTACTCTATAAATAAGGAAAGACAAGCAGATGAAATTGCAGCAGTTTGATACAGAGTTCTTTGTAACATTATCTGCTGAAGCTAAACCAGTATCTCATTTTGCTCAGTTCTTGATTTTGCAGTTAGAGCCCTGCACTTCACATTCCAGTGACCTCCATTGCTCGTGCTAATTAATTCTTTGGCAGTGTTACTTATGTTTTATCTAAACATCTTTGATAGTATAAGTAGTTCTCCATCAACAATATAAGTATTTTAAGATTCATATGAAAATAAAATTACAAATAAGTCTCAGATTATGACACCCTTGCAAGTGGCCCACGGAAAACCAGACATCTTCATCCAAATGCACCAGAAATTGAGGGCATTTTCAAAGATAAGAAATTCTTACTTTGACTCATATTTGAAAGAAAAATGCTAATCTTCCTAAATATAATTTTTCCAAGATGGAAGTCATATTTTCCTGACTAATCTTCTTTTTATGATTTTTTTCCAGTCAGAACTTTTAATAAATTGATCCAATTTTATGCTTATTCTCTCTGGGTGAAATTTGCCCATTTGCAAAGAGCCATCAAAAAGGCAACACACCACTTAATTCCTACTTAAACATCTGCTTCTGCTTAAGGTAGATACAGTGTGGTGTCAAACTTGAGTGGATTTAAGGATCCTGCAGTCTTTGTGCTATATTTATTTACGCTGGCTCTATGGTGAATTTTACCCTGTGATGTCATGCTAGAGGTAGCATTTTGGACAGAATGAGTGATGCCTTGAAAGCAGGAGGAGAGTTTCGCTATTCCATTTGCCATAGCTATTTCCAGAGTATTTTCTGTTTCAATCTAATATCGATACAGTAGTTAAGACTAACCTTTCAGAAGACATTTGGAACAAAGCTTCACCTTTAAGGCAACCAGGGGATGAAAACAATCTAAGTGAACTGGCCAGCAGGTAAGAGCAATGTTGGCTCAAACAAATGTAGAAAGTCAGGTGAAGGGGCCATTAATAATAAAGAGACATCCAGAACAAATGTACTGACTTCACAGCTGAGACAACTTGTGTGAATAATAATATTACTGCTGAACTTTGCAGAACACATGGAGTTGTCCTTGACTTTGCTCTTCTAAACCAAGAAAAAAAATTCCTAAACCTACAATATCTTGCCACAAAACTTTCTTACTCTGCTAATATGTAGTTTCTAAGGCATATATGTGTCACAGATAAAGAAATCCCTACAGAAACCTAAATTAAAAAACCCCAAAAAACAGAACACCAAAACCAACAAAACAAAACAAAACCAATAAACAGTCTTCTTCATAATGTAGAGATCACTTTGTCTGAATATTGACTTTACAGTCATTTTTACTTTATTGTTATTATGTACAAAGGTTATTTGCATCAAGGAAATATCATATTTCTTTGAAATCCAACGCAGTTAACACATTCAGACAGAAGTTTTCCTTCCCTTTTTCTTCTAACTGCATATTCCAGCACACGTACTCCATTTGTTTATACTTTCTCTATGGCTACACCTCCCATACTAATTTGGTAGGAATAGAAAACACTGGAAAATAATGTTACAAACTTAAGGGCAGTGATTACTTTAATATGAGGATATTATTAATGAATCAGCAAACCCAACAGTGAAAAGTAAAAATTATGTGAAGGGTTTATTCATTGTATTGGAAATGACTCAAAAATCATCTTTTATGTATCACGCAGGGAAAAAAAAAGAAACCAACAACCCATTGGTTCAGACTATATCACGCAGTGCAGATCATCTGTAAATGGGTGGTGCAGTTTCTGTCTGTAGTAGTAAGTCTTTGGGTACCTATGCTGTTGGTCTGTCTTCACATCTGCTTCCATCATTATTTCTAGGGCAAGGAAAAAAAAAAAGCAGATGAGTGATTAATAAATAGATCCAGGCAATCAATTTTAAAAGGTAACTGCCAAATAGACTGCTAGAATTGACCTAGATGAAAAGTCTACTATACTCAAGAAAAAGGGATGTCACAGGGGACTACAAAATATTGAGTGGTGTAAGCCGCTGGGGCAACTATCAACTTCAGAACACCCTAGGCAAAGACTACGTATTTTAGAATGCAAGCAGTGATATAGAGCAATGGTCTGCAATGGAAAAGGTGCAAACTATTGCAGGTATATAAACTCATTGAAATTACACAGCAGTTTACCTGCATATTCTATTGTTGGCTGCAGAATCAGGCCCTCACCATTCTCCAGTGTCACTGCAGCAATGTATGAACTCTTGTCAGCTTGCGTTGTTGCAAATGTCCTTTTTGCATTACTTGGCCTTATATATTTATACATAGGAAAGGGAATTATCCTGGAAAACTGTAAATCTGATAGAATTGTAAGGGTTAGGGACTTAGCAAGTAGTGCAGTGTTGCAGCTAAAAGCATTAAGATATTTTCTGTGGATCAAAGGAAACACATTTGTCCAGTAGTTTTGCATTAGTGCTGGTTACAAGACCATGACTAGTGATTTTTCCCTAATCTGTGGAGAAGGGGTTCTTGCACTGCTCTACTGATAGCAGAGAAGGAGATCTACTCTGTCTCCTTTGGGACCAAGTTCCCCCTAAGCCATGAGTGCAATGCAGTATTAATGTGGCCTGTGATAGTGAGTCGCTGGTGATCACAATGCATTAGTAGTGTGTTTCTGAATGGTCAACAGCCAATGTGAGTTAGTTCTGTTGGATCATTTCATATTTTCAGCTGAAGAGACAATTTACTAATTTTTTTCTCTTCTTGGACACTTGGAATCTGACATAAACTTGAAATATTATTAAAAATATAATAAGGACTTGATAATTAAATTTTGATTGTTTGCAGTGTTAAACCAGCACAAACTGCATTGGTTTACATTATACCTCATTTGTACAGGGATGCCATTTTTGCTTTAGCATAATAGATCTCTGTGAAAACAAGCCATTGGACTCTGGGTTACAGCTGAACTCTGCAGCTCTCCTCCTTCCAAAAGTCTAGGATGAAATAAAATTGGAGAAATGTTTTAAGTCTCTACAGAGACATTGTGCATCCTTACATGCGATGAGAACTTCGCTGCACATACAAACCTGAATTCTTCCCTCAAAACCTGACGTGTTCAAATGAGATATTTATGTTAATGGTATAGTCACTAGTTTTTTTCTGAATGCTGTAGAGGAGACAGAGGTCCTTTTGGAAGGCAATTAACATGTTAGGTCATCAGGAGGTGATTAAGCCCATCCTTCCTTGACTATTAAGGGAGCCAGGTATGGCTGTACGCAGAAAGTCTAGTTATTTTAGATACAATGAAATAATCTGCATGGGAATATCTTCTCGGTGAGACTAATTCTCAAATATCAGTGAAAATCCTAGAAACGTATGCTGGAAGACACTTCAGCAAGCCATTCCACCCACTGTCTTGTTCTAAGGCAGGATACAAAGCAAAGCACTTAATGCCTGGCAGGTGTTCATTCAACCTCATTATATAGGAATAATATTTCACAGCCTTCTTCGTATTGCCGTGAAGGTCGCTCAATACTTCATGTGGCATTATCATCCTGTGAAGAGCAGCCTTGGAAGAACAGAAGACTGAAACAAAAAAAAGACCTAGAAGGTCCCAGTGTCCTGTCCCCAGTAGGTGTCAGAAGCAGGCACTTAGGGAAGAGCAAGCAAACAAGGGATGTTTCCCTGGGAATATTCCCCTGCCTCCAACAGTTTCCAGCTCAGTGCTTTCCTGAGCCGGAGTTGCTGTCTTTATGCTTAACTGTTATTGGATTTCTCTTGCATGAGTATTTCCTGTCTCTCCTCCAATTCATGTGGGCTTTCAGCACCTCCAGCATCCAGATACCTCTTGGACCTGTAGCCACAGCTAAGTCATTTTACAGAAATGTAAGGTGAAATCACACAGGAGTTTGTAGCTGAGTCCAGGGTGGATCTCCAGACTTGTGAATCTTACTCATAAGAAGTGTTTTTTCTGTCTTAATGGGACAGAAAACAGCATTTTTACCTTTTCAGCCACCTTAACGATAAACAATACTAATGAAGGGCATTTAAAATGCTCCGTATTTTTGATTCTGCAATCAAGGCAACAAATACTAAAAAAAAAATCACAATATCATCAACAAAAGTAAATGTTATCTCCTAAATAAAAAGAGTAGGAATATTTTTTACATATCAAGTATTTCAGATAAGGTCATAATATTTGATTTAGTGGATGACACTCAATATACCGTACCCACCACGTTACTTTTATTTTTTTACTTTCTATAGCAATGGTTTTGTAAATTATGCACACCTCCCAGATGATTTTAAAGTAAGAAAAGGAAGTTTCAATATAGTCCACCTGCATTTGCACTGCTTCTACCACTGATTAGATAGATACCATGCCAACAACACTCAAAGACTCTTTCTTGTCATTTTGTTAATGATGACCCTTATAGCCTTTCTTTCTTGGACTCTCAGTGTAGTTTATATCAATGGTTATCATTCCCTTTTCAGAGTAGTTTGAAAAATGCACAAACATCCCTAATTAATAGGCTTGAGAAATAATTCTTGAGTTTTCATTAACCAAGGAGGCAGAAAAAAGCCAATGTTTATCAAAGATGTTCAGGAAATTAGATACAGTTCTGAAGAACCGAAACGGTAAGAAATGTACTGGGGCATTCATTATGATTCAAGAAATCAAGAATTTCTTTCTTTGGATGCAGATAGATCCCACTTGAGTGCACGCAATTCAATAATGAAGAATCTATTCTATCATTGAAAAATAAGGGATTTATTCATGAAAGCTCTCATTGCATTAATGAGGGCTGGCCTTGAATTGATTGGAAAATAGATCCACAAACTGCAGACAGCAGCGCATGAGAATTATATTTGTATCTGTAAAGATTATGCGATAATGTAGATATTTGCAAGGGAGTATGAAACCATTATAGAAAAAAAGATATTTATAAAAATAAGTAAAAGTGGAAGTCTAACGTACTCAAGATATAGGGTGTGGGCTAGAGAAAAGAAAGGAGAAAATATTAGTTTAATTACAGCATGACTAATTTATTTGATGCTGTTAGTCTTTTCCATTTTAATTACATGTGGAAAAGGATCTCAAATTCAAAGATAAAATGGATAACATGCACACATTTATGCTGCTGGAAAGCTAAGCAATTATGTTTAATAAGAAAATCTTAACATTTAAGAAGTTTTACAAAAAATATGTGTGAAAGTCCTTAATGATTGTGTTGAAACTAAATAGACAAACCTCAACATACATCAACAAGTACTTTATATTGTTGTTATTGTCATATAGATCCCACCATTTCTTTTGATAATACCACTAATAATTAGAGTAATCTGTTTACAAAGTCATGTTCTATTTCAGCTGTAGAACTTTTTTTTTTTCCTTACAATACAGTTGAGACAAAATCAAATACAAAAGATGTGAAAGAAAATAGTTTTTGCTTTAGTTAGTCCTAAGTCTGAAGTATATCAGGTGCCAAGAAACAGTAAGATTTGCATAGGGACATATTTTAGTTCAGTGAAATTTGCATAGGGAGATATTTTAGTACATGTTTAAAACAATCCTGGGACCAAGAAGATTGAAAAAACAAAACTCATTGGTAAATAGGTGAACTTTCCTCCCTTAAAATTTTTCATTTGCAAAAGAATTTAAATGTGTGTGAAAAATGCCTAAGTTCTTGTCATTATATGCATCTTAAAATCGTTTCAGATATACTTTCTCCTTACATAGTATCTACCCCAAACATAGTCTTGAACTATTATCTGTTTGCATCTCCAGCTTTGTTACAGTTCATGATCTGAGCAAGGGCAAATACTCAGCTGATGTAAACTGTAAGAGATCGATTCACTTCAACAGAAAATGACAATTTATGTCAAATACAGATTTGCCCCAAGGTCTCTACACGGGAAGTTCTTTAGGGTATGTTGTTACCAAGTGTAAATATTAGTTGCTATTCAACTCATTTCTTCAAAGTAAAGTGTATGACAGCACAGTGCTCTGAGCTTCCCACTACTAGAACTACGATGCAGAACTGTGGGTGAGCCATGTAAATTGCCCATACATCAGGCCCCCAAAGGTTTGCTGGTTACTAGCATAAACTATAGAAAATGACCCTTTTACCCTGAATCCTAAAGAATGGTCCATGTGTGTGATTTATTCTAAAAGGACATGTATAGCAATACTTTAATCTTTTTAGTTCACATAATAAGAGCATCATGCACTGCACTATTTGAAATTCTGCAAGTGGTTTTAATAAAAGAATAATCTTCAGGAAATATATAGTTTAAAATGTCCTTTTATTATCTCTTTTTAAATATGGAGATGGGGGGTCAGGAGGTGGAAAGAAGGAGGAGTGCAGGCTGTAGGGAGATGGTTAGAAAGTATTGCTGAATCATCTGCTTCATAAAAGCTACTCCTCATCTGACAGAGCTCCTTTAGTTCTTTTTTTTCTTTCTTTTTTTTTTTTTCTAAAATGAATAAGAGGAAAAATTATACTTATTAAACAAGCTGCACTTTTGGCAGAACAGCCAACACTAATCATAGCGCTGTGTTAACCAGCTGGCTATTAGATCAGCATTCTTAGTCCTGATTTTGGATTTCTGCAAATCTTCTTATTTAATTTGTCAGAAGACTACGGATAAAAGAAAACATAAACTAATGAGACACTACATGTTTTTAATTTCAAAATCTTATTATGACCATAGTTCAGTTAGATATTTAGGCACAAATGTTTGAAGCCAAAGGTACTGCTTGCAGCTTTAAAGTTAGCATGCTGTGTTTACCTGCAAATATCCATTTGTTTGCCCAAACATCATCTTGATTAGACATCAGGAATTCCCAGCTCCCATTTGTGAAGATTCTGAGTCACCCTTTGCATTGCTTACTGCAGAGAAATTTGTAAAAGGACAAAAAATCTCAAAAGCTTGTAATCAGATATATGATCTTCAAATGCATTTGAAGTTAACAGATACCAACTTATACCAGCTCCAACTATGGATCACTGCTGTTTCTCATTTTCTGTCTCTTTGAGTCATTTAATTTAATCTTTACTATGAGTATTATTGGTACTTTATTTGTGGCCATGTCTAGAAGTCCTACACGTATTAGAAAATGTACAAGTGCAGACTAAAGGATCGCTTTCTTCTGTCCTCCTCCTCCATTCCTACAACCTATAATTTATCTCCCTCAATGACCATGGTTGCAAGCAATGACCTCTGTTGCAGTCATTCTAATAGTGCTCTAAGAATAAAATTTTTTCTCAATTGCTTTAATCTGTAAGTACAAATTAACAAAAATATAGGCTTTTCCAGTTCATGGATTTTGCTGAGAAGAGGGAAGAAAAAAGGGCACATGCAAAAAGAGTGTAAAAAAAAAACCACGACAAAAACTCAAAATGACAAAAAGAAATGTGAGTGTGTGAATAAAGAGGTGTATCCTTTCTAAATGTTGGGAAGAAGTTTTGCATCATGTATTTTTCTCAGTGTTAGCCTTTAATTCCAGCGAGTGGTACAGTACTTAATCATCAATCACTAATCAGCTATGACATGCAATTTCATATTCATGAGTCCTTTCCAATGTTCTAGGTCAGCTTCACCTCACAAGCAAAAAATCAGGCAACAGCATCTGATTCACGGACTATTGCTGAAAGTTAGTATCTGTAACCTTGCTTCCATACTTTATTATATGCTATTGTTTTCTTTTTCACCCCAACTAACAGACGGTCCACCAAAAGTTCAACAATATCATCTGTCACTTCAAAGTGCTCTTACATATGACTTGCCTTACCCTGGCAGAAAGAGGTGAGAGATGATCTGAGACAAGCGTAATGGCTAACCACCTCTGTGTAGTCACTTTTAAATTCTCCAAGAACAGCGTATAGAAGCTGACCTCACTCCGTGACCTAAATTGATCTCACTAGCTAAATGGGGTCAAGCCTGGTCACTCCTGGGAAGGTAGAAATGCTTCTTACAGCACAGCTGAAGCTTTGCATTCCTCCTCCAAAGCACTGTGCAGGCAACCCAAACAGCTTGGAGGCAATTCTTAATGAGATCCTTTATTCTGAAGAAAAATCCTTCCTCCAGAGATAATCACTCTGGGCTAGGTTGTACCTATTCATCCTAAACTGCTTGGAAAGGAACAGAAAGGTACCTCCCCTGGCTCCCCTAAAAATTCCTTCAGCAGTTTAACCAAATTTGGTTTTATTTCAAAGGAGGGTCACATGGAGGTGGGCTGGATGATGCAGTGAACGTTCATCCTGCCTGGTCAGAGAAGCTGATGCTGGAGCTGAAGCTGGGAAGGAAACCTCTGTTTTCAGTTCTCCAGCTCTAGTCCAGGGAAAAGGTGTGTTGCCAGGAATGTGACTGGAGGATGAGAGCCAGAAAAAGTACCAATCTAAATCTTAGACAAAATAAAGTCTTGGAGACTTACTTTTTTTTTCAGAGAGCAAGGAAAAACATTGTTTTCTAGGACTGTCCTGGCCCAACTAGGATGTCTGGTCACTGTGCCCTATTTCCCTGTTGAACAGGGCAGCAGAGCCTACAGGGGATAAGAATAATCCATTCCTAAGCACTTTCTGCTTTGCTGCACTTCAAAGGTTATATTTTTAACAACACTGTCCTGAGGAACACACGGATGAGGGGAACACTTTTCAGGTGCCCCAAACGATGCCAGAAAATGCTCCTCCTTGTGGCTGCCTGGCTACCTGGAAGCTGGCTAACCCCCAGTCTTGCACACCAAGGGATGCAGGGTGAATGCTGTCTACTGCTGATGTCTGCGACGTATACAGAACAATCAGAGGACTTGTACATATTGGGGAAACATTTTTAAAAATGTTAGAGACAGAATGACAAGCATAGCCAGAATGATTAATAAAGAAAGCTCTATGGGAAAAAAATAATTCTTTATTATAGGAGAATTATAATAAATATCTGCTTGATTTTTCTTACTTTTAAGCTGCAAATGAATGCTCAGTCTTTGGAAAATGGGCTATGTTGCTAATTTGAACTATGCAAATTTCTGTGTGCAGGGAGCCTGGGCAAAGCTGTGTATGCTTTTGTACACATATACACACATACACACACATGTATATGCCAATGCTTAGTGCTGACACTTCATGGTATTCCGACCATTCCAGCCCTTCGGTTTTCCTTATGCTAGAATTACTTTTCTGGAGTGGGATTTATTTTTCTTTCTTTTCTACATTTTCAATATATGTAATGAAATGATTCAAAGTATTTTCTGCAAGTTATTCCTTCTAAATCCCTTTACATTTGCTCAGTTTTAAGAGAAATTTGTTTTGCAAATCCAGTTTGATTCATAAATACTGAGTATGATTCCAATTAGTGTAACCTCTAAACAGCTCACCACATTCAATGTGATTTTATTTACCCTCATGAGAGGAAGAAATATCCCTTCCTTGTTTACAGCTGAGAGAAGTGAGTCTGAGAAAGTAGATGATTTGCCCAAGGTCAGAAAGCATCTTCAGGTACAGCAGGAAGCTGAGTCCGAGGCACCCATCTTCCAAGTGAGGAGCCTAACCAATGGACCGTACTGCCCCCATGATTGCCTGAAATAGTACATCCCAATGAACTGTTTGGAAAAAACTAGTCCTTACTTGCACATATTCAGAATTCCCATCGAACTTGTAGAAAGATTTTCTAATGTTTTTCAATGATGTCTATAAATCAAGATGTCATCTAGACAAATGATGACACATGCATCCACCAAATGGTGAGAAACTGTCATTCATTAATGCCATATAGACAGACGGTACATTTGTCAGTCCAGAAGAGTGAGACTAAGAATCATCTATTCCTGCAGCGCATTGTAATGACAACTTGTTCTGCCGTCCTTTTTTGCAGTTTCATTTTTAACTTCTATCCCCATCTAATAATGCTTGCAGTGCTGCTGTAACTTCATGAAACATTCTAACCATTTAAAGCCAAAGATCTGAAAAATGTTAAAACATTTAAATATAGTTAATGAGATATGGTGCAAAGCAGTGATTATTTCTGCATTATTGCAAGGAGGCGGCACTGCCATTATAAGGATAGTTTCCCAACTGTCACAATGGCTTCCCCATCCATATTATCCTGAATCACAGGTTTGAATCACAGCAGAATCTATATATAGTGATCTATTTTTTTTTCAGTTACATGAAGCTTATTCTGGTAGAATCTTCAATAGTACCTTAAAAGCAGATACCCGCATTCTGCAGAGACTTCATAAATCTAATGGCTTTTTTTAATTTTAAGGTAAGGTCCTGATTTCTACCTCACATTGGTGCCACATTTTTGTACATCTGGCTCAGAAATGCTAAGGAAGTTGGTTGAGCCACCAAATGTATTATTTTAAGGGGTGAGCTCCAACAGCCACAGAAATTGTTCTAAGCATCAGGATGCTGTTAGTTTCATTGGTCCATAGTCAGATTGCCTAGTAGAGAGCCAAAGATGCACTTAAATATCTCCAATGGCATATAAATTAAAAGGGAGATTGAGTCACCAAAGATGTGTGCTCTGGATTTGTTTATTGAAACTAAGAGAAGTAATCAAAATGCTTGGGTGAAGCAGCCATGGCAAGCACTCTGCCTGGCTTAGAAATCATGACTTCTTCTTCTCATTAACTGAATATGGAGCCAGAGACTGTCAGCTCATAAAGTAGCGTCTGAATCACTCATCTCCCCTACAGTAGGTGGCCTGAATACAGCTGTCTGCTTCTCTATCAGTAAAGTAAAAATACTAATGCTGCAGGATAAATGAAAGACTATGAAGTCTTCAGAAAGTGTGGGAGGTGAGTTATTACAGACTGTGAGGCAGCTCCATCTCACCAATACCAAAATGATTAAGATGAGAAACCAGCCCCAAGGAGATACTCTACTATTCATAAACAAAATTTCTCTTCCATTTGTTTTTGGAAATTGCACTATATTCTTTTATGAGACCATTTCCTCCCAAAACATTTATTTGGTGCTCCCTTGCACCTTACTACAAGCTGATCCCTTACAGCTGCTAATGCCTCACCACACTGCTTCTGTTGGTGTCGGTGACATAGATGTGGTGGAGCGAGGGAAGAGGTACCAAAGTTGCTTTTTTATCTCAGTATACTCTCTCTGCTGCAGCAGACCATATTTTCTGTTCTGTGGTGCATCTGGATGAATATACAGTGCCTTGGGTCCTTTCAAGATAAAGTTTTAAGAAAATATTGAAGAGACAAATCTTGGGCAACACAATCTTTCCAGCTACAAATGTCCCCAGATTCTTCATTAAAAACCGATAATCTTACTTCAACGATTTTCCAGTCTGCTATGACACTTTCACCTTGTTGTGACTATTGAATTTGTTGAAGTAGCAACTGCATAAAAACCTTGTTAACAAAGAGGAGATTCAGATTGCAAAATATTAAATTTGTAAAGGTAGGATGCTTAATTTAAAATACGCTGTACTACTTAACGTTTTCCTCAAAGTATAACTGACTTGATTTGCATCCTGCTTAGACTGCCGTACATCAGCAGTAGCTCCACTGGTCTCAATAAAGCTACGTTGTTTTAATCAAAAAGAGTATTATAAACACATGTCTGCTTCTCCCACGTTATATTGTGTGTGAGTTCCGATCTATCTGCTTTATAAATTATGAATGGAATGGGAATTCTGTGTTTTATTAACACATATTTTACTACAAGTGCTGATTAGGGGGAGATATTTTCTATAATTCCTTTCCTTTTTAAATTGCAATGCAAACAGCTTCTCAGAACCATTGCCCTAGGTTCAGAAAGTGTTGATTAAAGAGGTGCTCTAAATTCCCCCTTGGGTTCATTGGGAACTGAAATAGGCAAGACATGTAAAGACGATACTGAAACAAGCCAGAGCAGGAATGGTTCAGAAAGGGCAACTAGTGTTCATTTTCCATGTTTTGGTCCTTTTGTTTTAGGGTTTGTCTTGCTTTGCTTTGTTTTGTTGGTTTGAGATTTTTTTAATTTTATTTATTTATTTTGGTTTGTGGTTTGGGTTTTTTTTATTATGAAGAGAAACACTGAGATACTCT
>WAAD01010944.1:1760-80146 GCA_013389945.1 Fregata magnificens
CAAACAGCCCAGGTATAGAAGTCACTTGCTCCAAAAGCCTGGCAGAAAAAAAGTGCACTAAATCTACCTCCAACAAATCTCTCTGGCCAGCAATCAGGACATTACTGAAAGAAACCCCAAATAATCCAGATCATTGGGGCTGGAGAAAACTTTACTGTGAAAAGAATGAACTACAACAGTACAAGAAAGATGAGCCTGCTGTCTAAAACCCCTTAACCACAAAAAGCAAAATTAGTGACAAAGACAAATGAAGCACTACAAGGCTCTTTCCAAGAAGCCCATTTCAGAATTTCCTGAATTCAAGAAGTTCATATTAGCTACTACCTGACACATAAAACTCAGCTAGATGGATCATCACCTGGAGGATTGCAAAGTAAGTATAAATGTTTTCCAAGGTAGGGATTTAAGAGTTTTAAATGAAGGATTTTTTAAAAAACAACAACATTCACAGCACTGTTAGGCTGCTTGATCTTCTTGACCAGCAACTTATAGGTATCATCTGAACTGCTAGAGCCTTTATCTCATTCAGTCTCAGAAACAACATCTTGCTTCTAGACTCATTCAAAACACTGATGCAAAATTAATCATTCAAGATTTGAACTACAACCCCTCCCCAATACACCACACTGGTTTTATTTCAATGGAAAAAACTACATTCAGTTAAAAAAAAAAAAAAAAAGAAGAAGAAAGAAAAAAGCATTCTTAAGTCCTTAGCAGCCTCGTCCTGTAATTCCAGGAATCTCTCATTTGGTTGCAAGCCATGTATTAACTCTCTCACCAAAAACTCCTACAAAATTTTCTTTATCATGCCAACAAGGATCTCAAAGCATACCCTGGAAGCATAGAAGAGACTCAGAATCAAGGTCCTGATAAAAACTGGAGAATGAAGAATAACAGCACCATGATTAAGGCTCCAGACTACACCTCCATCAGCCAGAAAAGCTACACCATGCCTAGACTAGGCTCTCAGCATTGAGACTTTAGTTCATGAACACAAAAGTAACCAGAAGTTATTCCAATTTATATTTTAAACCACCTGTCAAGTCTAGTGCCTTCAATACAGAGAAATATGCAGCATGCACATGTAAAGCAATAAGCCAATGCTAATAGTAAGCGGCCAAGCAGAACTGGCAGCAATCTTACACATATTTTGCTGTTCTTGTTACAGAAAAGAAAATGTTTACATTTTTTCATACTTTTTAGTTTCTTTGAGTTTCAAGAAACAAAAGGACATGAGACCTGAAGCTACGAATTTCATAAAGTGGCTCCAGTGTCCATATTAGCCTAAATTAGACAATGGAAATCATCAATAACAGAACAAGATGGAAGACCAGGGACAGTTTGAAAGATTCCAAAATAAACCAGAAATGCCAGGTGCAGCCTCCAAAACTTTTCCTTGGAGCAACTTCACTCTAGATTATAAGACTCCTAGTCGGGAGCCCTACATGCAGTCTGAATACTCTAATAGCTCCTTTGCAATTATAAGATGGACTGGTTATGTCTAGAAGTAAGCAATTTGGAGAAAGAAAAATTGTTCAGAGTTTGTCTATTCAGAGAGTGGCTGAACGACAAAAAAGGGCCGCATATGGTAACAATAAGCGAGTACAAAGAGTTCTATGCAAGAAAAATTATAGTCACAGCTTTTCAAAAGCATATTTCACAGCTGAAAAATAATTGCCGAGATACTTTTTAGTTTTATAGTTTATGCAGGAAATCTGACAGGCAGTTTCTTGTGGTGCAGATGCATTTTTGAGTATCTGAGCACTATGACTGCTCTTCCTGCTGAAATATATAGGTAAAAATCCATGAGAAAGAACTGGGCAGACCTAAGTTGGAACGAACTCTTCTAAAAGACTGTAGGCAGACATCCTTCTATTTCTCATGGCCAACACTGCACAGAACACAAGTATATATGACAAAAAGGCCAAATATGACTGTGAACCCCAAACTGCAAAGCACCTTTGCTGTCTTCATACATCAGGCTAGCAAGATTATTTCCAGACAGACACTGTTTTTCTCCTTGTAGCCTATACATGTCATCAGCATCTGCAACATTTGTATGGTCATACCTGTATGACAAATTACTGCAAAGGGAAACTACTGTTGACCCCAGAAAGAGTAAGAGCAACATAGTAATTCCCCATTCAAGTTATAGTAATGAATGGAGTCATGTAGACTCTGTTTTGTTTTGGTTCATTTTAAACTAATTGTTTACCACTAACATTGTTTACTGTAGACCACTCCAAGTATGAAATACCTAAGTGATACTCAAATACTTGTTCAGGAGGAAAAATAAAAAGAAAATTGTAAAATGAACCTGTCTAATCTTGGCAAATCATATATGGTACGTTGAGTTGAGAAACAGCACACTCTAACTGCCTGCTTTTAAAAAATGAACTGTATTAAAATTGTGATCCTAAAGTGCTTACCCCCATATGCTTCACCCATCCATAAAAAGAGTCTTGTGAAGGGTTGCAGAACTATGTGTTTCCATAAAAATACTTCATTGTGCTACTGAATTCCAGCACAGCTTAACAAGTACTTGAACACAGGGAACATACACATAGACCAGAAAGAAATCTCCTATATTCTACCTAAAAGTTCTCATTTCTCCTGAAGAAACTGAAACTCCTGTATCCATAAATAGAAAGCACATGGCTAATTCATCAATGCCAACCTCACTGTGTGAATATATTTGATGTGGTTGGTGCCATATTGATGAGAAAACAATAAACTGTGAAAAATGTCACTTCTCAAAAATTAGCTGGCTAGCATTCAGAAGGAGACAGATTGTTGTAACAGCTGTGGCATGATGACTTTGATGAATTAGATTTTTGTTCTCCTGGAATAATTCTGAAGAATCTCTCTCCTCACATCACCATGGGAGTGAATCCATTTGCTCACTGAAGCCCCACTAAAGAACAATCTTTCTTGTTATCTGTGTTTTGATGGCTTTACAGAATATGAAAAAAATCCATTTCACTTCTTTCAGTCAATCTCTTTTTTTGTTTCTAGAGATCTTCTCTTTTCAGGGGGAATGAGGTCCATTATGGAAAAAGAAAAATACAGTCTTTTGGTAAATGACACAGTATCATAGAGAACTAACCTTCAGAGGCCAATTTTTGACCTTCCCTCAGTGGAACCATCAGTTTTGGAAGATTGACAAAACTGAAGAGCAGGTATGTAAATTGATTTTTGCTCCATTAGAATAGAAGACTCTGACCATCATGCTTCTTTTATCTGTCTATAGAGGTGCATATTTTGAATGGGGCTCCCAGGGAATTAAGAGATACGGCTGCCATAGAGATACTTCCCTTTTGACTTACAACAAAGGAGATCAATCAGGGTGGATACATCTCCATAAAAGAGGAAAAGAGAACAGTTACAAAGGGTTTAAAAGAAAACAAAACTAAAAGCCAAGGTACTGAAGTGTTTATAAATAAACACGTAGATAAAACCCCCAATCTCTTTCGACTATCACGTGGTCAAAGGAAGCTTTGTTTGAACAATTCCAGGATAACGAAAATGCCAATGTTCATAACTAGTCCTAGTCCATAAATGCAGTATTTCCATCTGGGATACAACATATGAAAAAAAACTCGTGCAGATGCACTGCATTAAAACTTAAACTCCAAAGCAGGTGCTTTCAGCTATGCGCTGCCATATGTGCTCAAATACTGGAATATAAAATTCTGCACATGCAAGCCCATTCAGATACTTCTGTCATGTACCTAGCAGATTTAAAAGGCACAAATTTACATGCAGCTAGTTTAAAGACACTACTGTTGTCTTAAACACACTATAACCTAAATCATTCATTAAAAGTTGATGGTGCTGCATACAACTCTGTCCCCTCCAAAATTACTTGGAACCAGTAAATTCTAAAAAGCATAAAAAATATGAAGCACACTTTAAAAGATTATTTCATTCCAGGAAATAAAGCAGAGTTCAGGGATGCACTGCAACATTTTTCATCCTTTCTTCCTGAAATATTTCCCCATACAGTTTTTAACGATGCACCACCTGTTCTATTTCTCCAATTTAACATGAAAAGAGGGATGTAGAATCATAGAATAATAGAATCATTTAGGTTGGGAAAGACCTTTAAGATCATCGAATCCAACCATAAACCTAACACTGCCAAGTCCACCACTAAGCCATGTCCCTAAGCACCACATCTACATGCCTTTTAAATACCTCCAGGGATGGTGACTCAACCACTTCCCTGGGCAGCCTGTTCCAATCCTTGATAACCCTTTCGGTGAAGAAATTTTTCCGAATCATAGAATCATAGAATCATTAAGGTTGGAAAAGACCTCTAAGATCATCAAGTCCAACCGTCAACTAACACCACCATGACTCCTAAATTAGGCTCTGGAGTGCCACGTCTATACCTTTTTTGAATGCCACCAGGGATGACGACTCCACCACCTCTCTGGGCAGCCTGTTCCAATGCCTAACCACTCTTTCAGTAAAGAAATTTTTCCTGATATCCAATCTAAACCTCCCCTGATGCAACTTGAGGCCATTTCCTCTCGTCCTATCACTAGTTTCTTGGGAGAAGAGTCCAACACCCGCTTCACTACAACCTCCCTTCAGGTAGTTGTAGAGAGCGATAAGGTCTCCCCTCAGCCTCCTCTTCTCCAGACGAAACAACCCCAGCAGCATGTAGCAATGTAGCAGGATGTAGCAATGAAAGCATTTGTGTTTTAAGAAAGGATTATTTCTAGTCCTTGAGGAAAATTTTTCACTTAAATCTTGCCATGTTCAGTACCAAAACTTGGTTTCCAGAAGGAACGTCTATTACTGTGACTACTAAAACAAAATCATTAAGCATGTAATAACAAAGATTATAAATCACATAAAGTGCTCAGACAGGCGTACAGCATCTTTATTTGCAAGTCCATGCTTATACTAGTTATATTATTTTAACTGGGGAGCTGAATGCTACCTCATTTACTGCCTTAATGTCCTGTCCCACTGACCTCAGACCTAATGACCTTTCAAGCAGAACACTGGACACTGCAATTTAAACCCAAAGTGTAACTTTGGAAGTTCGTGACAAGGTTGAAAGTAGCAGGTTGATCCATTCCCAAAAGTATGGAGGATGAGGAAGAGGAGCGAGAGGAGTGAGAGGAGAAGTTCTGTATTCTTTATTGTGAGCCCAGGTGTAACTTGTGCCTGGAAGATGACACTGAATAGTATCTGGATAGGAGGTAATGTTTGAGATAAGATAACCTTTCTATTGGTACCAGTATTTTTGTAAGAGATTATTAGGAAAACTTAAGAACTTTCTGCTTTTCAATATTTCAATCGAAAGCAAACAAAGGGTTAAAGAGGGAGAAAACACTGAGCCTCACATTAAAAAAAAAAAGTGTTCTTAGAAGTAAGAAGATGCTTGAAAGAACGCAGATGCAACACCATATTGGCTGCCAAAAGATTTGAGGGATCTACAAACAATATTGCTGGGTAAGGAAATGAAGCAAAAGACAGAGAAGGAAGAAAAGAAACTCAGTCAAGAATCAGTCAATACAATAAAGCAGCCATGAAGGGGAAAGCCTGGAGCTATACATTCACCAGCTAGATGGAGTGTCTAAAGGGAATTTTGGTTTGCTCATAAGTGGTTCCACAGGCTACTGAGAGGGTGCTGGAAGAATCTTGTCATTTGTCCTGGTTTCGGCTGAGATGGAGTTATTTATCTTCCTAGTAGTTGGGATAGTGCTGTGTTTTGGATTTAGGATGACAATAATGTTGATAACACGCTGATGTTTCAGTTGTTGCTAAGTAGTGCTTACGCTACTGGGCAAGGACTTTTCAGCTTCTCATGCCCCGCCAGCAAGAAGCTGGGAGGGTGCATAGCCAGGGCAGCTGATCCAAACTGGCCAAAGGGATATTCCATACCATGTGATGTCATGCTCAGTATATAAACTGGGGGGAGTTGGCCGGGGGGCGGCAACCGCTGCTTGGGGACTGGCTGGGCATTGGTCGGCAGGTGGTGAGCAATTGCATGGTGCATCACTTATTTTGCATATTCTATCATCATTATTATTATTACTATTTTCCCTTCCTTTTCTGTCCTATTAAACTGTCTTTATCTCAACCCACGAATGTTACCTTTTTTTTCCCCCAATTCTCTCCCCCATCCCACCGTGGAGTGGGGGGAGTGAGCAAACAGCTGTGTGGTGTTTAGCTGTCTGCTGGGTTAAACCACAACAGTCCATTTTGGCACCCAACACGGGGCACGAAGGGTTGAGATAACAACAGATCTGACCAGAAGGTGTTAAAGCAAATTTGTTATAAGCATTCATTATATTGGTTTAATAGTCACTGGTCACGATGTTAATTTATTTGCTCTCAAAGTTGTTGTGCTTGCTCTCAAAGTAGTGTTATGTAACACCTTACTTGCTGTATATGTTCCCTGTCGTGCTGTTTATCACCTCTGGGAGCTGGATCAAGGTTATAATTCATAATTTATAATACATAATAATTATGTATTATATAATAATATATAAACCTGTGTAACATTGGTTTATGATATGATAAAATTATTGGTCGTGAGACTAATCTGGTATTTGTACTCGGCACTGCTGTACCTCAGGAGCCACCTCTTGGAAACTATTAATAATTACACTCTTTACCTTTTTTCCTCAGAGAGCCAATCTATGGGGGACACTTCCCCCCACTCCTTCACCTTCCCTTTCTCCTTCTTGTGCACCCCCAGCCTACTTGCTTGTGGGGTGGTGAGAGAAGCTGAAAAGTCCTTGACTAGTAGTGTAAGCACTACTTAGCAACAACTAAAACATTGGTGTGTTATCAACATTATTCTCATCCTAAACCCAAAACACAGCACTACACCAGCTACGAGGAAGAAAATTACTCTCTCCCAGCTGAAACCACGACACCATTTTAATTCAGAGCCCCAGCAGCAATGCTGCTTCAAACTACTGCTGCAGTTCTTTCTTTTTTCGTAGGTGAAAAGATATACAGGCCCAACTTCCAAACAACTTTTCCTGACAATTCTTTTTTTTTTTTTAATGGCAAATTCCATTTACGTATTTCTGAAATTTATGTGAAAAGAAGCAGAAATTTTTTTGTGGGTTTTTTACATTAGAGAACAAAAGCTCATCTCTACAAAATCTTCCTATTGAGTTGGTGCCTGTTTTCCATCTCAAGCTATTTAGGAAAAGCTACTAAGTTTCTCCATACTCATACATCTGCTTTTTGAAGCTTGCCTATCTAGAAACAAATTCAGAGATTTTTCTACTTTGATTCTGAAGTCCTCTTTTAATTCCAAGTAGAGCCAGTGTCTCATTGCACAGTCAGAAAGAAGTCTTTCCTTCTTCCTTGACAACTGCTGCACAAACAGAAACAAGCAAACTCAACGAACAAAACATTTAACCAAGGAAACAAAAGTTACCGAAATCAGATCGACCTACAGTATAGAACATGGGCTACCCCCCAGCCAAGACAACCTGCAAATCCAAGTATTTCATACCTGTGCCTTTCTGAGCCATACTCCAGGAAATCATACACTCCTCTCACCTGTTTTCTAATTTCAGTCAAGTTATGCAAGTTAAATTGAAGTTCACCAGAGCTGAACAGGTGAATCCAAAGACAGAATATAGTTGAGTGAAACAGCTTTTAAAATCCTAAGGCATTTACCAATCTCATTAGTCCATTTAATCTCAAATTCTCTAGACTATTCTTTTAAGTTTTGTGGATCCACACATGAATACATCCAAACAAAACATTTTCATTACTTTCTTCTGACATAATTCATTTTCAAGATTATAAAAGGATTTTTGCAGAAGCTGGTGACAGCATGAAGAACAAAAATGTGTTTCTTTGCATTCCCATCTAGGGAGAAACAATTTGTATGTGATGGCAATACCAGATTACACTTTACATACCCTAAGGGCAGAGACCTAAAATGAGAGATCTCCTATCGTATGCAGAGTGGATTAAAAAAAAAAAAAATCAGGATAATTGATCCACACAGCTGGAAGTGGAAACGTTGAGGTCATTTTCTCTTCAGAGACTGGCTAATCAGCCAGACTACCCAAACAAAAACCACAGGCCTCACTCAGGAGGAGTTTTCCTATTAAAAAAAGGAACCTACACTTGCACTTTCACAATGACTAGGAATGCAAACACTACGTTATGCATGACAAAAGTTACTGAACTGCTGTATGTTACTCTTGGTGCTTTTGCAGCACTTTCTTTCCACCTTCACTCTCGCCTATGGAAAGCTATACCATTGTTAACATCACCTTCTGACACTATCTGCAAGTAGCAAACGAAGATTACTCCAACTGCTGGAGGCCAAAAACTCAGTATACATGTCTAATACTATTGAACTAAAATATGAATTTGAATGTAAGCCTTAAACTCCAGTAGAGTGACAACTTCTGTTTCACAAAAATCTGTGTACTGAGAAATATAGAACTTCCTTATCACTCACAATTTGTCTCCTATGTTTTCCTCTGCACAGGTCCCAGTTCCACGTTGCCCTCTCATAGTAAGTAGCACTTATTTTGGGGACTGCTTCTCTGAGTAAGTGCTGTTCAGCATGAACAAAAGTAGAAGAATCTACCCTTACCTTTGCTAATCTTAGTTGCAATTGATCTGGTAAAATGAGGAACTGTTACAGAAAGAATAGTATGAGTTTTTACAATTTCCAAATTTTTCCTGGTTTTACTTCACTTGCTAAGAATTCCAGCCTTCCAAGGAGGAGCAAACAGCAGTTTATTTTGATAAGAATATCATGTAGCAGCAAGAAACTGATTTCTACATTAAAACTTCTTTTCAACTGACGAGTGCTCACGTGCATGATTGTTTTTCATCATGCTCCTTTTGTGAGGCAAAGCAGCAAAGGGTTAAATTTCTCTAATTTAGACTGGGAATAGCTACCATGAATGCGTACAAAATAATCCAAAAAGAATTCTTAACTCAATGGTCCTCTGTCAGATTATCAGTACTATGCAGATCTCAATATTAGCAAAAATAATAAACGTTAATTGCTTTACCTTAAGCCAAAGACGGGGGGGACGGGGGACGGGACGGGGGACGACACGGGACCAACCCAGTTTGTGAGGCTGATTTATGATCTGTATCCTACACAGTCACAGGAAAAAACTTCCAATTGACATTCCATACTGCTTGTATAAATCTTTCCTACCAGACAAGTATGTTTGCTTTCAGAAACTGCTTTAACTAATCTTGATTTCGATATGCTCACCTGTAGCTGAGAAAATGAAAACAAGGGCAGTCCAAACAACACCCTAGTATTTTCCTTGTGATGCAAGAGGCGAGATGCACACTAAGTATACCCATCCCAAAGATCCCCAAGAATGGAGAAAAAGTACTTTAAGGCTTTGTTCTACCAGCTAACTTCTGGGATTAAAAAAGAAACCCAAAAACATAGAGCTGAGAACCTTATTAGCTTGACAAACGCTAGCCAAATCATTTCTAGTGTAATTACCAGATGATGCTAAGCAGTGTGGGGCCCACTACAGGCATATGAAAGAAGTTTTTAATTCCCAGTAGGGAAAAAGTTCCCCATTCAGCTTTATAAGAAGAACCAGTTCAGGTGCCTGCCTGCTCCAGCTGTTCCCCTCCTCATATCACCTCTCTCATAAATGGGAACTGAATGCTGACTGCAGGGGGAAGCAGGAGTCCAAACAGCCTTTGAGAAAACACTTCCACCCTGCACTTCCTGGAATTCACAGAACCCAATCACCTAGTCTAGCAATTTAGCAACAAGTTTCTTCAATGAAATTTTACACCCCTTGACCTCAGCTAGGATTAACAATGCACTTAAACTCCCACATAGGAATATTCGTCTGGGAGCTGTAGGGGTAGTAAAGTTTTACATATCTTTCAGCTATATCATAATTCCAAATGAAAAATCCAGTGTGAAAGAAAATGATGCATTTTTGCAACCCTCCTTCAAGATGAATGAATCGATGACTTAAGAACTCTTACAGGACAGTTTGGGATTTCCCTTCCCATTTGTGACAGATATAAATAGTAATTAAATACAGGATTTCTACTGTAAGTGATTTAACATTTTCTTTGAATCTCAAAACTTCTTGTGAGAAAGTGACAGTTCAGGCAAATTGTAGGAGGCATTTTTAACTATCACTGGTTACTCACTCTACATCCACGTGCAACTGTCAAACACAAATTGAGAAATTAGACCTAGAATTACAATTCCTATCGGTGTATGTATCAGGAAAACGTTTGGAACACAACATTTTTTTTCCAAAGTAGTTTGTTTCATAAATAAAGCTATTTCTGTTACACTGGAGAGTTACATCATGCATCATGAGGAAATGACTGGGAAATTTCAAGTGGCATGCCAAAAGAAAGGCAAGTATGGATGATCTTAGGTACAGTCCAAGCAGTAATTGTCTGCCAAACCAAAAATGTGAAAATCATAACTACAGCTTTCTGCATGCCACCTGTTTAGTTGCCAAGCTGAACTCAGTGCAAGAGCCTAGAGAGACCAGAAATTTATGTATACTGTCAAATAAATTACAAACCAGGTTAATTCCTTTCTCTACCTATACAAGCTTTATTATGAAAGAGGAGAGGGTAATTTTTAAAGCTGCAGAGGAAAATACTGAAAAAACACATTTAATTGTTAAATGACACCTATCCTATCTATCTACCGTCAGCTATAATCCTGTATTTATCCGATAGATATATGGGGTTGTATCATTTTCAACTGACGTCAGCTGTGAGTCTAATCTACCCTGACTTACACTAGCTCACAGTACCCTAGCATATCCTAGCATTATGTGCTTAGTTCTCATCACACACTGACGTCTACAAAATGACATGTAGAGATGTGGATTTTGCAATACAGGCGTTCTCTGTCCATGCATCTGAGATGGAAATTGCTAGGTTAAAGAAGGTTCTTGGAGGATCCAGCATACGGTAACAATTGTATGTATTACTAATGATACATTGAGGTTATCTATTATAATTTTGTTTTATTATTCTACTAATTTTTTACATCCTTATTTGAAATGCTATGTAGAAAATGGACTAAAATAATTTAGAAAGTGTAATGAGTTTAAACCAGAACATACTATGTAGGCAGGCATTTATTGCAGCACAAGTAATTTTCTTAAGTCACCATGTGAAGTTTCTACTTTAGCTTATCTATGGCGATTTCTTTTTATAATTGCAAGTGAGGAGAAGGGTAGAAATATCTTCTTATATTGCTGGCTTTTGCAGATAAAGCAGTTGTTACTTCACTGTCACAGTCACAGATATGGAATAGCTTGAGGCACTGAGCATCCTCCAGGGATTTGCAGGAATAAACACTGCCTTCTCTTATTTATGCACTCAGCATTACATGAATGTAACAGATAAAAGCATTCAGCCCGTGGTTCATTCAAAAATCAAAATTAAATTTTAAATCAAAATTAAACTGATTAATTGTATTACATATTATTTATAGATCCGAAGGGCATAAAAAACATTATCGTATTAATGTGACTGACATCATTACAAAGGCCACAATTATTACTCAGCCATGTGAATTTAGAGACTCTCCCACAATTTGTAAGAAAAAGTGGAAGTTTATTTGCTGAGTATTATTAGTATGTCCTCAGCTGAAGTATTTCTCTAAAAAAACTACCACATTCTTACAGCCTTCCTCTGGTTCTCATGGCACAGAAATACTACATAGTTAACCTGCTTAGCAGCAAGTGTGTGTTGAGTCTGTTTAAACTGAAGCACGTATTTGGGAACCGTGTAAATGTTGGGGATTCTGGTATTGTATCATTGATAAATACCAATTCACTGTGTTGTGACTGTTAGGAAGATTTTTGAGGTGCCATTGAGGTTTTCTAGGAACAAACAATTTGATACAACTTGCCACTATAGGCCTATTAACCAATACTGCAGGATGGCACAGACTGCAAGCAAGAAAGGTCTAACTCACTTTTTTTACAGAGTGGACTTTACGTCGTACCTATCTGTATATTAACTGCCAGAATGCAATTTTTGATTCTGCAGTTAAAAATTGCAATTAGGACCATATCTGTGGTTTGATATCAAGCTAAAAGTCATACTTAAGCAAGTGACCCACTTCTGGTTGACCTTTGTTCAAGGCTCACACCACATAACCCAGGTATGACTTGAAAAAGGTCATACTGGTATCCATCACTTAGAGAAATCAATTACAGCAGCTACAGTTACCATTGAGTGCTGGACTTAACAGATGTATCCGTGGAAAAGACTGAAAGCATCCTTTGCCTACAGCAAAGCTGGCTTAACTTCATGTGTGAGGGTGGAACTGAATGCCGTATCTCCCCAGCTCTTACTCCTGCAGTTGCTGGCCTGACTATGATAGAGAAGCCTAGCTCTTGTTACAAGTTTCTGTGACAGGACCGTAGCACTTGTGTGCAGCATACAAAGAAGTCTAGGGACTGACTGTAACAGATTAATATTACATTCCATGTGAGCTGAAGTATCTTCTTGGAAGACTCACTAACAAATGGCTTGTATGCAGACTTTTGGTGAACCATGGCAAGACTATTTGGAGTTCCGATTTGTTGCGGTGAATGTATTAATGGAAAGCGGTTATGTGAAATAAGAAAAAAAAAAAGTTCTAAGGACTTAATTTATACTTATCCTGAGTAGTCACTCATTTTCTGCTGAACCTAAAGCATTGGCATCAGCTGGCAACTTTTTGGAAAAATGGGCAAGGAGTACACGGTTACGAATAAAGAAATCTGTAAACCCAGTAACATTTTGAGATGGACAGCTGACCAGCTGTATCTCTTTGAAAAAAGCAGATGATTCTCTCCACTCCCTGAGAACAAGCAAGAAGTTTGAGGCAGATGGATCAACTGAAAAGCTCATGTCTCCCAAGCCAATCACCTCTGCCAGGACTAAAAACAAGGACAAAGTATATGGAACTGAAAAAACACATACTAGGATCACAGTACAAAGAAACTTTTGACATTCCAGATGTTTTGAATTTTCTGTGTATTTAAAAATAAAAATAAAAAATTTAAAACCTGAAATAGTTATCAATGCTTCACTACCAAACCTGAAAATTATTGCAAAAGTTTTGTTGGTATATGTTTAAGATGTTACTTTAGTCAAATGCCAAAAATAAAAGGTTGTCTGCAAAGACACCTGTTGAAAAAAATAAATGCTGTGAAGTGGGAAACTTCTATAGGATCACCAAGTCAAATCCTCAAGGTAAGGTTGGGAACTGACACAGCCGCTCCTTGGGCTCAGACATTTATATTTTACACAACTGTGAAAGAGAGACCTGACCAGCTACTGGAAATACCACAGCTGTTGCAAAAGTGCTTAATACTGCCATAGGCTGTGCTTAATCACAGATGAAAAACTCCCAATCTTTGATCATTTTTTCTCCTTCGATTATTCCAATTATGTTTGTTTTACAGCAACTGACCTGCCACAGTATCTGAGGTTGAAAAACTCGCATTTGGATGGGATTAATTTTTACATACTATATGCTTTATTTACACTAAAATATAACAGAAAAAAGACTACTAGATATATTTGAACTGACACAAAAAGCCCAGCCAAAACCCATCCCTTTTTTTGGTAAACTTGCACATCAGATCTGTTAAATGGGAGAAAGTAAGTCTTGCTAAGCAATTATTTTATTATTTTTTTTTAGCAACACTAACAGGGAAGAAATAAACTGGAAAAGCAGATGTCCCATAGGACACCCTAATGAGAAAGCTTTATGCATCAACTGCATTTCATTTCTTATGCTAGAAATCAATTTATGTCACTTAGTTTTAAAGAATATGTAAAACACCTCCCAAATCAAACTGGTACTCCCCTAACTCTGTAGATGGCCTGGAATCTCCTATGAAAACTCTCCCAGAAACAAGGTCAGTTCCAAACCTTGGTCATAGCCAAATTACTGAAATGTCGTACCCACAGCTTGTAATTCCAATCATTGGCAGCTCCTGTAAGATATTGGTCCTGATACCTCATGCACAGATGAGAAACATTCTCCGAGACCTATGCTCTCCAATGATGTGCACGGAATTGGAGGCAAAGACAAGAGGAAGAAAACCTCCGGGGTAACCTTCCCCATGTAGGTAAGCCTCCTGCTGCTGACTCACAATGGCATTGGGTCTTCCCATTTTTAAACAGACAACACATACATAATATACCTGAGAATATACAGTACCTTTTGAGAAGTTATTGCTGATACTGAATACTTGCCCCAAGTACCCACATCAGTATTTCTGTTTGGTTTTGCAACTGCTTTATGCTTCTTAAAAATGAACAAGTGGAAGAAGAGCCAGATTTCATGGTTGCTTAATGCAGGCAAATACAAAGGAGTCCTCAAACATAGCCTTGCCTGGTTGCTGCGCGGAGCAAAGAATGAAAGCTCAATGCTTTGCTCTTCACAAAGGTGCTCTTTCCAAACGGCACAGGAAATTTACCCCATACAATTACATCTGAGTTTCACGATATGAAAGGAAGGATGGAGGAAGGAAGAGGGAAGGGTCTGTGCTACTCTGCTATTTACTACACATTTGCCTATACGGTCCCAGTCTCTAACTGGAGACCCAGCAGAAAATGAAACATGAAGCACCATCAAAGACAAAGCAACACAGCAGGACAATAAAATGCCTTTTTCCAATTTCTCACAACAGTAGCTTTCATGTTCTTCCAAACCAGGCCTATTTCTTCAAACTCAAACCTCTCAGAGCCCTTCTCTGTTCTACCTGGAATTCTCTTCACCTTTAGTAATACAGGAACAGAAACGGGGGTGAGGGGGAACCAGACCCTTCTAACAGCAACCTGAAATTCTTTACATATCGGGATAACAGCTTGTCTTATGGTATATTGGGACACGTTTTTATGGGTGCAAAAATCAGAAGTGTGATTATAAAGATGTTTTCTAAGCTAGAAGGAATTATAACAGGCTACAGAATAATTGAAATTCTCTTCCTGTAACCCTAAGCTTTGCCAGTTTGTTATCTTCACCATTCAGAGGTAAGTCAGTCTTTCAAGAGCTAGGAAAATTTTAAATGAAATGACGGGTGAAATTGCAAAGATCTACATTTCAGTTTTGAGCAAGTGATGATATGTTACAGTTACAGGAGAACAATCTCCAATTTAGACACGTCATTTTCTGCAAGAGAGGAATCTGTCTACACTTCTTGAAGATGAAGCAAGGATGTTAGGAGAAATAGGATTTAATACAAGGCACATGGTGACCTGGAGCAGCCATAACCTTCCACAGCTCCTAAAGGTCTTGTAAATGCATCAGGTGCTCTGCGGACTGACATCATGGAAAGATGTAGGAGAAATTGCCCCGATCCCCTCTTTTATGAAGCAATACTATATGGGCATCTTCATATTCTGACACTTTATTTTGAAGATAGTGCAGCTTTACCACCATATATGCAACAACTTCCAGGATGATTTACTTGGATGTTGAGCTTGATCTGTACCCCAACTTGGGAGAAGGGGTAGGAAAAATTTTCTCAGTCTGCTTTTCAATGGCAAACAACTTCTACCCATTCAACCAGCTTAGAAGATTCTTTTTCCCCTGCAGAGCACTACACGGTTTGTGTAGAATGTTCCTCTTCACTGCATTCAGAAGCTGCTGGGGTTTTTTTGGGGTTTTGGGGTTTTTTGGTTTTTTGGTTTTTTGTTTTTTTGTTTTTTTTTTTCCAAGTTCTACCATTATTTCTGAAGTGACATTGTCATACAAAACTCCTGCAACAAACGCCTGTGTTCTCATTGTCTAATGTTTGTCCACTCTTTTAAACTGAAGCTGGAAGAGTTACAACTCTGAATTTGGTCACTCTCTGTTATACAAAGCTCTTAATGAGGAAAAAAAGGAGCTGTACTAATGTACACTTTTTATGGTATTCATGGTGCCTTACATAACCAATTAATCATGGGGTTATAAACCCCTTAATAACTGTGTTACTCATTAGCAGTAAGTCCACCTTATTATCTTGACTTTTGATACCATATCTTCCCAGGAACTTAGATTTCTCACTGTAATTCCTTTTACTGCTGTTATTATTATTATTTCTTAAGGTACCTTTAAAATTAGGATTGAACACACACAATGAAAACTTACGTCTTGGAGAAAATAGCCACTAGCTTTTGTGACATCCCAACTTTATGTTTTGGCCTATTGAGCAGAGAGCTTTTTTAGCTTATATGTGGCAGATATACCTCACTATCCTCACAGAATATCCTATAAAATCCAATAAAGATTAAAGCAAAAAGGTTTCTACAGGAGTTAAACAGGACTCTAGAGAAATAACTTTAAACACTAATAGCCTTTTCATAGAGCTCTGCAGGACTGTATAAGTACTTTTAAAGTGCATTGCACTTGCTGTTACATATTTCCCATTCAAAGCAGGAGGATATGGCTGTAACTGAACAGGTCGAAACAGCCAGCCAAGGGACGACTTTCAAGAACCAATGCCAAATTCTATTCCCAGTCATTTTGAAGCAGGAAGAAGTGTTCAATCAGTGCTAAGCACTACTGAAGACACACATTTGCCTGTGCACGCATGGATGGGTGCACGCATGCAGAGAAATGCATTCAGACTAAAGTTTGCCCATAATAATGCCACTATTAGACCCAGCAATTTCAATAACACGGCTTCCAAGAACCTTTACTGTCTTCATATCCCACAACAAATCTCTTCAAGAAAACAGCTGGACCAGGACAAAGGACTGGGCCTTCAGGCTCTAAAGAAAATGATATTTTTAAACTGTCCCCATGGAGCCTTCAAAACATGCATGAGTCCATCACTAATACACTCACTCATTTTCTCAACTTACACGTTAGGCCAAGAAGTTAAATCTATGAGGCTTTTGTGCTTTGTGCAACATAAACTTTACCTTGTGCGTTAAGGTTATTAACTGGAATGAGGAACACTGAAGATATTTAATTTCCACAGAAGTCGTGACCTAAGAGCCTAAGGGCTGGTTTGTTGCCCTGTGAGTCTCTTTTCTTCTAAATCCCAGTCTTCGTATATAGAGCTCACAGCTGGATGATGACCAAAAAAGTATAGCAAGCTTTTCACTCCATCTTCTCCTCCACACACTTGCACACTCACCTACGCAGATTAAGCACTATAAGTGAAATGGGAAACGTGTACTCTGAAACCTGATAATGGTTTCAGTATATCCAAGCAGATTTCTTGATACTGATGATCGATTCCTCACCAGCTGACTTTCAACTACTCGTAATAGTAAAGATAGGCATTGGATGATGTTTCATTGGTAACATTTCTCAGTAAATGCTGCAACCACAGAAGATGTCCAGAGAAAAGCATTGAAATGGGCTGCATCAAAAGAATTGTGGCCAGCAGGTTGAGGGAGGGGATTCTCCTCCTCTACTCCACTCTCGTGAGACCCCACCTGGAGTACTGCGCTCAGCTCTGGGGCCCCCAGCACAAGACAGACATGAACCTGCTAAAGCGGGTCCAGAGGAGGGCCACAAAAATGATCAGAGGGATCTCTCATATGAAGAAAGGCTGAGACAGTTGGTGTTGTTCAGCCTGGAGAAGAGAAGGCTCCCGGGAGATCTTATTGCGGCCTTTCAATATATAAAGGGGGCTTATAAGAAAGATAGAGATTTTTTTTTTTTTTTTTTTTTTTTACCAAGGCTTGTAGTGACAGGACAAGGGGCAACGATTTTAAACTGAAAGAGGGGAGGTTTAGATTGGACATAAGGAAGAAGTTTTTTATGATGGGGGTGGTGAGACACTGGAGCAGGTTGCCCAGAGAGGTTGTGAATGCCCCATCATTGGAATTGTTGAAGGTCAGGTTGGATGGGGCTTTGAGCAACCTGATCTAGTTGAAGATGTCCCTGCCCATGGCAGGGGGGTGGACTAGATGACCTTTAAAGGTCCTCTCCAACACAAACCATTCTGAGATTCTATGATTCTACAAAATTGTCCTCTACCTGCAGGTTCAAGGTATGCAATTTATATCTCCCAACAGAAACATTTTTAAAATTCACTGAAAAATTAGGCATCTTTTATATGAAATCCATAGGCAAATCAGCATGGGAGGGCCCTCCGTGCTATACTATCAAGTGCTCAAAGTAAGATCATTATCATACTTTAACAGCCACTATGTTGTGCATATGTACTGTCTCTGAAATGCATCCACTAACACATTTTGTCACTTGGTTTCTAATACACACGTGACAGTAGGCATATCCTTCTTTCCTTGAATGGGACACTGCAGTCAGCTTGCCTAACTACTTGAAAGAAAAATATTATTACTAGATTTTAGAAAGATGCATTATTTCATATTGGGGGTGGGGGGGAATAAATCCTAAAGATATGAATGAAACAGAGAAAAACAAATTACATACATTATCAGAAAATTACTCCATGATAGACAATGCAGCCAACTGCTAGGACCTCTGTAACAGCATTTCACTTTGTTCAAAATGCATTCAACAAAGCAGTCAAGAGGAGCAGGGCACAGTTAAAAGAAAGGACTTAAAGGTTCATATGGCAACTGCACAGCTTTCTAATATGGAAAATTGAGACGCAGTATGCTGCTAAAGAATTTTTTTAAATTAGAGTAAAAAAATAATTTTGTATGCAAGAATGCAAAAGCTCAACACAAAACATGTACAATGTCAAACAATAAGTGCATTGCATTTATGCATTGTAAACACTCAAGTTCTTTTTAAAAACTTCTCAAAGGTTTTTGGTTTTTTTTTTGCTGGGGTTTTTTTTTAAAGGAAAGTCCTACGTTTTGTAGGCATCTGAGAAACAGAAAAAAGATCTTTCTGGCAGTAATAAAGCAAAACCAAAATACAGCAACATGATTTTAGAGTAATAGAAGCTATCATAAAGATATGATGAGTTACCGGATAGCCATTTCGCCCTGGTAGACCCTGGTTGAATGAGATGAAATGGTATGACACACATTAACAACACAGTCATGACATATGACATAACAAACATGCAGAGTACATTACTGGCAAATTATAATTTGCATATCTATTAATTTTTTATGTGATGATATTACAAACCAACAAATATGAAATAGGTACTACACAATGAAGAAATGAGACTTTGGCAATGGCAATTATATGTTTTAACTTAAATAAACATTCCAATTAAAAGGCTACTGGCTACTTCGGATGCTCATTGAAATTCCTTTTGTTATGAAGAGAATTATCCGTGTAGACTGAGGGGCAATATGTGGTTAAGAGAAAAAAAGTTTCAGTGCCTAGGCAGTAAAGTATTAGGTACATAGGCTACCACTAGAACATAGGTGCCAAAGAATAAATTTGAGAATGCTATAACAGATCATAAAAAAAAAAGGAAAAAAAAGAAAGCCCCAGCCTTTGACTGTTATCACATGTGACACACAGTGGTCATGTACAAGAAAAATAAACAGAGCACTACAGTAGCCTTTGAAAATACAACATACACCTAATTCCTTGCAGTGCTATGTAGGATATACAAATATTTGCTATTTTAAATGAAAACGATTACCACAGTCTCCCAGGTGAAAACAATAACTGAGTTCACAACAGATGCCCCTAGCCAGACTGTAAGTGTCTATGAAAATAAAAAAGTGAATTAGGAACAGAAATTACATTTTTAAATGCCTTCTAGCAACTTAAACCCTTACGGCGTGTCAGCAAGATGAAGTCTTGTAAGTTTTGAATATGAAACTTGGAATTTTAAGTCAGATACTTCTTAAAATTTTTCAGCCTTGGGAGCTATTTCAGGTTTGCGTTAGTATTGCCATGATCTAGACTTTTTTTTTTTTTTTTTTAAATGGACCTGTACTAAAACAGTAGGGAGCTGAAGTCAAAGACATTCATAACGAGGCACATAGTGAACTCTTGCCACGTTGTCTTGCTACAGGAAAATCACTTGTATCATGATTTATGGTTGTTCTTTGTGTTTCATGGGAAGACTGCAAAAGAAATTGGGGAAGCCAGTGTTTCTTTCAAATAAACAGCACCAATATGCATTAAGCCTGGCTTTTCACTGATGGCTTGTTAAATGGATTTGCCACTATGAACTGCTGAGCACATGGTCAAAATCTTTCAAGGATAAGTAGTATCACTGCTCAGTATATACACTTTACAGTAAAATCATTACGTCACAGCAGAAATTCAACATATTAATTCACTATTCTCAAATATGCATGTAGCATAGAATAGACAGATAATCTGGTCCCGAAAATATTGTGGAAATACTATACCTATCAAAGAAAAAAAAATAGTTAGAAGTCTGCAAACACTGTAAAAGAAATACTGTTTTAATGGTCACACTTTTACACCAGATGGTGCACACGGATGGCATGACAAATACAAACGTTTGAGCTATATGTGTTTAGTCCTGTTCTTCAAGTCCGACTTTTGACCTACCCTGGGAATATACCACAAAGCAAACAAAAAAACCAAACCAACCAACCAACCCACCCAACCAAAACCCAAAACAACCATAAAACCCCAGAAGAGAGAAATTGTTTTCTTACAAGCAGGATTAGCACAAGATTCAATCAATTTACTGAATAACATTATTTAATATTCATTTTACACAAGCACTTACTGGCTTCAGTAACAATTACACTGCAATGAGCTGGACAGCCTGTGCACCTTCAAAGAACAAGAAGCCTGTACCCCAAGAGTTTGTGATAACTGCAGAGGAAGTTACTATCCAGCAAACGGCAGAGTGACTGAGTCTGGACTAAAGATGCATATTTTTATACTGCAGTAAAATATCTGTTAACAAGTCATAAGCAAAATGAACATAATATACTTACGTGGAATTGCGATCCAAACCGCTATCTGGAGCGCTGAATATAAAGCTTTATTGTTTTAGAGATTTTTTCTTAAGGAACTTTCTGATCAAATTATTCAGCTCCAAGATAATTAGTGAGCGTTTACACTGTGTAAGTATAAATATCAAAATTCCCTCTTGATGATACATGATCATTTTATCATGGTGATAACTTAACAGGGTCTAACAGATTTCTCCCTGATTCTGGAAGAACCAACAATGTATCACTGTACTTACAGGAGGTCCTGTGGGGCGGGAGAGAGGGAAAGAGGGTAAAAAAAAAAAAGACAAAAAAAGAATATGTAAGCTTCTGAAGTTATTAAAGAAAGACACATATGTACGAAGCCAAGCACAAGGCCTCAGGATTGTAAGTGAGCAACACTGCTCCATACACTGTACCCATTTTCTCATTCATGTACTTTTTAGCTTTGGTTGTGCTTTGCAACTTGTAAATATGACTCATGCCTAAACGCATGCGCTTACCTTACCAATTCTTCAATTACAGTCATGCAATGTTATGCAAGTTTCTTCTCCATCCATTTCCATGCAATTTCATGCCAGTCCAAAAATACCAGCCATGGACTACAATTCATTTTGTCAGACTCCACATAAAGCATATGTAACCGCATCACCAGTTTCAGTTAGCCAGGCAGCTGGCATTTGATCACAGCTTGGCTGCAAAATTGCACGAAGTACCCTTGGCATTTAACCTTGGCATCTCGTCAAGACATACGTGCACCAGCATCTTCCAGCCTTCCAACTTTGCCTATGAGGGGAGGTTTCAGCAGCCACCTGACAGTGCTGAACTTTCTTTTCATCACCTTCCATTCTCAAGGCACACATATAAAATGCTCCCTATTAAAATGTCACACTTCGTGAAGTGATATTTGCACATTTTTTCAATTATTTAGACTCAAAGACTTTTGTATAGCAGTTCTTGGAAACATTATCAAAGGGCCACAAATCAAATCTACTATTTCAGTCTTATTAAGTGGAGCAGCTGCAGCTCCCAAATCAATGGCATTTCATTAAGCTTTCATTAAGCTCTCTCTAATTTCTGAATAAAGTGAAGTGCAAAAGAAGTATAAAACAGCAGCAGCTGTACTTTGAGATTGCTTTTAATACTGACAGCCTTTTGGTTTTCACAATGCAATTTTATTGTCCAGTAACTAAGGCAATTTCTTTGTCCTGGTAAACATTCTTAAACAGCATTTTAAGATGCAGGTCTGTTTTTAAATGAGAGAGATCAATTTCCTTTGTTAATAGTTTAATATGTGTTTATTTGAGATGTAAAATGAATCGACAAGCATCTTGCAAAGTAATTGCCAGGATAATTTGTAAGACTTCTTCAACCATAGAATTTCCTCCTGTACCATAGCATTTTTCTCTGAAGTAAATACTAATTCAACACTGAATGGAGACAACAAGGTGATTTATATTAACCTTTGGCAGGGCTTGGCTCCAGTTTTGTGATGCAGGAAAACACGGAAATACTTTTTAAGAGCCAGATAAATGATCATTTACAGGGATAAGAAAGGCTACATAAGATGGACAGAGATCAAGTTGATTGGAAGATTTTCCTAACTGGCAAATTAGATGAGACAGCCAAGGAGATTAGAAATGCTCATTTTCTCCTGCATTGCCTCCAGAAAGTTCACCTTTATGAAAGACTCAATCCCGCAAGGTAATCAACAGTGTCAGTTCCCATGAATGTCAGCAGGAAGAGGTGCTCAGCATCTCATAACATTGTCTCAATTGAAATTTCAAGCTCCACACCAACAGCAGGATTCTCTCAACAGCAGCCTCCCTGGTATAGGGTAATGAACCAGCAAATGTTTTTCTTATTTCCGTAAGAATTTAATTGCTACTCGTTTCTAGTAAACAACAATTTCTCTCATACAGAGTAGTCTACTTATCACGTTATTTTCCTGAGTACCGACATTCTTCACATAAGGAATTTTATTTCCTTCTTTATTTCCTTATAAAGTTCTTCATCTCAAACCAAGGGGGCCTGATGCAATATTGACTTACAGTCCTCCAACTACTGACTTACATGGAGTTATTCTAACTTGCGCAAGTGTGAGAAGACACCAAAATGGTTTGACAATTACCAGTGTGTTACCAATGGTACCACGTCAAGCATTATGAAGTGTGCCTACAAATTAATGATGTCCAAGACTAGAAAACCATCTGGAAGGCCACCAGGTATATGCCAAGGGTCACAAATTTTTACCAGAGAAGTTTCAGAACTCTCTTTCAGAGCATACAAGCAATAAAACTAAAAATGAAGGCATGCTGGGTATGCATCCTCACAAAAACACAGACATCAAATAACAATGGATCTTATGAAATTGAAAACTTACCAGTCTCTCCTCTTCTGCCCCGCTTACCTCTTTTCCCTGGAGGACCTAAAAAGAAGATGGTGGCTTGTAATTTTTTTTTTTTTAAATTATATGTAGTATATCATTTGTGTTTGGATGTAAGGGCATTAAACATGCATTACAGGGAGTCCAGAGACTTTGGCCGAGCAGGGGTAAAAGATAACCAGAATAAGATTCAGGAAGTTGAAGATAAAATTGACAGCTACATCACCCACTATAGGCTCTCAAAAAACAGGCTGGGAACAACTTTAGAGGTCATCCAGTTCATCCATCTTTCTCAAGGAAAAAAACACATCTAAATTATTACTGCAACTTCCACAGGCATTTTTTCCCCCAGTATTTTACTGTTCTGACAAGTGGAACATTTTTCTTTATGCCCAACTTGCTGCACTGAAGCCCATAAATTCTTGTGCTTTCCACCATGAACCCTAGAGAAGAAATTGTTTGTTTCCTTCCCTCAAAAAAAGTCTTCGTATTCATCAGAATTGCTACACCATTCCTTCAATCTTCTTAAACCAAACTTACCACGGGGCTTTAAATTTCATTCAGTTATTCCTGTATTAAGCCCAAAGATTAGCATTTATTTATAACAGCAAATCCTGTGGAAAAAGCATCCAGCCTCCATCTGAAAACGTTCAAGAAATGAAGAAACCATCACCTGGCTCGCCATCCCCCAAACACTAACAACAGCATATGTGTTGTTAGACACTAAGGTGCTTTGCTTCCGGTTTCCGATATCTGTTAGCCATAACACAACGGCTCAGTCCCCGTATGCTTTTTGCTAAGGAATCCTTTACTACTCGTTGTCCTTTCTCCACAAATACTTACTTGCTATACTATAGTCAGTGTTTTCTGCCACCTCAAAAGAAAAAATAAAATCCTTTTTGTCCCTCATTTCTGCACTCCAACCTTCAACACCCTTTCTAAACTGCAGACATCAGTACAACATTCTTCCTCTCTTCTTGGTGACCCTGACATATTGTTCCTGAAAATGCAAGGAAAGTACACTTGCACTTCTCCTCGTACGGCTAGGAGGAGAGGCAGCAGCTGTGGTGGTGACACAGAGTACTGAAATGCTGCTGCTCTGAAGAGAGAACCACAGGTGGGACTCTCAAAGCTGCTGAAGAGAGGCAAGCGCATGGGTGGAATTTCCAAAAGCAGCAGTGCATGCAGGAGCACAAGCACCTCTGCTGTGGCTGTATCTCGCTGTTTGTAATAGATATTAGATGCACAGGTGGTTTTGTGCAAATAGTTAAGCAACTGTCTGCTACTTTAAACAGCTACAAGATTTTACAAATCATCTGAACTATCATCCCATAGCTTTTACATGCGTATGAATGCCAAATCTTACTTTGCATTATATATTTGTGGCAATCTGGCTTAAAAGACTAAGATGCTCAAAAGAAACATTAGTGATACAATTTCAATACATATGTGAAATAGCATTAGTTTGCCAGGGAAATAAAAGAATATTGATTAAAAAAAAACAAAAAGAAAAGAAAAAAAAGAGGAGCAGCTCTTGCCTTGAAGGTAGAGAGGTTTATTCCTATCAGAACATTATAAATCTCACTCAAATCCTTCTTTCCTGTTCTGTTTTAATAATTACAGTAGTGGTAACGCAAACGAGTTTAAGACAACAATATTATACAAAGCAAGAATGGCATAGGATATTCATTATCAACAGCATACTTAAAAAGGCAAGAATATTTTGTTAGTATATGCTGAAAAATGGCAAAAGTGTCACTTCAGTGTAGAGAACCTTGCAACTTCCTCCTGAAACGCTCCAGCCTCTGCAAGAGATATCTATGGAAAATTCTTACACAGGTAACACCTTGTTACAACACATAAGTTGCTATACACATACACTTCCCACCCACCCCCAACTAAGACTGAAACTTTTAGAGTCCCTATGCATGCACATACCTCTGCAGTAGTCCTCAGTGGAGATTTCCTGAGCTATCCCCAAGCTCACAACACAGCTGTGCAGCAATTTGGGCTGACACAAACATGGATGTGCAGGAAAAACTTATAAGGTTCTTCACCAGGTAATGGCCTGTCTTTCAGCATGCAACAAAAAAATATTCTCATCCTGTTTTGCAGAATATTATTTTATTAAACTTTAACGGTGCTATAGGTGTGCACATGCACACATACAAACACGTCTACTGACAAGTTTCCTTTTGAGACAACAACAGGACTTTGAAACTAAAAATGTTCAGCTACAGACCAGCAAGAGACATGAAAGCCACTAAGAGAAAACCCTGACGGTAACTTCAAGCTATGAATTTTAGAAAAGAATGAATTTTGTCCAGCAAACCGTATTTCCATAGAGCGTTAAACGGCCAGTTTAGTAGCTGTGTACAGTGACAGCAAAGAAGGGGCTCCAGTTCAGTTCTTTCCTCTGACATCAAGCGCTGATCCCTTCTAAGCTGTTATTCTTAGATTACTAGATTCAGATGTACGTATCAATCACCAGAAAAACGCTTATTATTATTATATTTCCAAAGTAACCGCACCACTGAAGTTAGGAAAATTACTCTGGATTTACACCAGCATTAATGAAATCATACCACTGTGCCAGACCTTTGGCTCATCAGGCCAGCAGTATTTAAGGGCCACTGAGTGATGTGAATCACTTCTCCCTCTCATTAAAAGCTTTTTTGGTTTCTGCACTACTCAGGTCTCTGTCAAGGTGGTGGCATTTGCAAACCTCTTAGAAATTGTGAGATGAGAGGTGGATCTTGCAAACCTCTACTGAGTTTTGGGGACCATTTGAGGAAATAATTTATATATATTTATCTTTTTTTTTTTTTTTTTTTTTTTTTTTTACCAATACAAAACAAATTATCTTAAACAGTTAATCACAGATGGTTCCAGTTCACAGAAACACTAACAGTCACATTTAAGGTCATCACTAGATGACTTCAGAAACTACACGAGCTTTCATGTTTTCCTGACCAGGCTGCTTTCTCTAGATCTTAACTGCTAACATCATCTGTTGCCCCAAGAGTTTCCAGTTATCAAAACCCTGGGCATTTTGCTATAAATATTAATTTTCCATCTGTCTATAGTTTTATAAGTTTGCACTAATTGGAGGATTTGGTGGACACTCATTGCAGCAGAAGGAGCAGTGAGTACAGTTATATTAGGCATGATGTCATCTTACAAGAAGTCCACAGATTTTTACAGTTTGCACAAGATGCACCACATGTGACACAACTATTCTGAACTTTCTTGCCTGGGGTAAAAATCTCTCTAGAATAGGATCAGAAATGTCCACGCTGAATGGAACAATCCAGAGTATTTAAAAAGTAGTTTGTTTTGAACATCTTTTAGATTAAAAAGATAAAACTTAGAAAGAGAAACAAAACTTTGAATCTCAGTGGAGCATGCTGGGTTAATAAAGATTAATGATACTGAGCAATAAGCAAAAGCTAGTTTATAGTAGCCAAGTTTGCCAATATGTTGTTTGCCTAAGCTCACTAGATTTACCTATAGGTGGGGAGTAAAATGCCAGAAGAGAAGCTGGGTTTCATTTTTAACTTAGTTTAGCTTAAAAATATTTGAAACTATTTTATTCTTCCAAAAACAATTATGAATCTAATTTTTATGAAGAGAAAGTTTAGAAAGGATTTTTTTTTCATTCAAGTGTCAAAAAAATTAATGCCACTGCTATTCCGTATCTACCAAGAGAATTTTGAAAATTAAAGAAAGGGGGGTGGGGGGGTGGGAGTGGGGTGTTATATTTCCAAAAACTAAGAGTCAATTACTTATCTGAATTTATCTTCTCAAGCACTAGATGTCAGCTGCTCAAAAACTTCTGCCTTTCTTACCTACCCATAAGGAACCGGCAAACAAACAAAAAAAAAAATCCACAAAGAAAAAAAAACCCACACCCCACACACAACTGACTTCAGCCAGATAACAGCCTTAGACTTTGACACTTGATATATTAACTGAAATATAAGCAATAAAAAGTAACAAGTCAATAATAAGGCTGTAACAATTTCTTCCCCCTCCCCCAAACTCATTCAATTAAACCTCTTCTTTTTCTTCTGTCGAAATAACTATCAATGTAGTACCACTCTAGAGACCATGTAGGAACAAGAACATAACTATTAACGGATTTTCCAAGACATTTTCAAAAATATGAAGCACAACTTTGGTGACATCTACCTCCTAGTAACAGGTATTCTAATCTTTGCAATCAGAAATCTCAGATTATAGCGACCCAAGTCAGAAATAATTACTACAGATAAACTATGGTCAGATCATTGCTGTGGTCCTGGAGAGGTTGCCTCAATGTGCCTTATTTCTTTTTAATAGTTTAATAATTTGTCCTCTAGGTGCACAGCAGTGCTAGAGGTCTGTGGCAGATCTAGTCTTTTTATACTGCTATATGGGAGACGGTTTTTACTAGAGGACAGCAGATTAGAACTGTATGTACTCCATTATATGCCTTGCCATATATCAAAAAAGGTCACATAAATCACCTTAAGGGGTGGGAGCCAACATGCCATCTTCACACTACAGAAACACTCAAGCACTTAAGCTTTAACAGACGAGAGAATCTACCTTAATCTGATACTTAAGAACACCATAAATCTTAATTTTAGATCTATGCATATTTTTAAATCAGATACAACAGATGGAAAATACACTCTTTAAGAATTTATTTATTATTGCATTTTTCCAGTGCTTGGGCTTGAATCATGAGTTAAACTATGATATCATTAAAGACAGAAATATGTAAAGATGGTATACATTGTTCACACATTAGACGGCAAAAGCAAGATTTTCTTCAGTTCAGTTCTCCATCTACTTTCTAAAAAAGAACATTCCAAAAGCATGAACAGGTTCTCCTTGCTCAAAGGTAAAAAGGACTGACTTATTGAAAGCCTAAAACAAGCATAATGTTTTCCTTCTCAGAGATACATTTTTAGCTATAGAAGAAATAATTTACAGTGTAATAATGCACATTTATGAGGCACTGGAAAAACTGGTCTCAGGTTTTTAATTAGTATGAATCAGTGACAATGACTAAGTTACATTGCTTCATACCAGCTAAGAACTTGGAAAATAGAGGGACAGACAACATGCAGTTTGCCTATGTCAAGCTTTGGCTCCATACCTTTCTTTTAATCTTCTAAAGACTAATCCTATGCTGTTAAGGAGATAGATTCAATAATTAAGTGGCCCAAACCGGGAGAGGAAGTTATGCCGTAACAGTCGGGTCTTTCAAAAAAATCCACGTATTCATCTTTAGAAGTAGGGGTGGTACTAGCACATTGTTACACTGGCACCACCTGTACTTTTTCATTTATTGATATATTTACAGCAAAAANCCTCTATCAGCACCTGCCAGGCATGTCAAAATGCTTTACCAATTGGTCATCAGCTGATCTAGAAAGTCAAGTTTGTCCTAACTTTGGAAAGAAGTACCGTGGCATTATCAAGTCAAAGGAAAAGGATTTACCCATCTCGAGTTATACCAACTCTAACAGGTACTCACTGTCTCTGTAAGTAAGAGCTCCTACACCAAACCGGCGCACCAACCTAAGGGTAACAGAAGAGTTCAGAATCCTGTTCCCTGTTTTACTGATGCGCAGGACCTTGCTCACGTGTCACTTGACACACACAGATAGCTACTGTTAAGGCAATGAGTATTCCATGTGTACATGAAAAGAAGAATATTTTCCTGGCCATTTCAAAGGACATCCATTTCACACATAGTTTACAGCAACGTAAGATTTTGCCTGTCAAGTCAGAAAAATGAATTGGCCCAATTACATTTTCAGAGTAAATCCTGAGCAACTTTGCCTGAAGTTAGTACAGTTACTTCAGTATCATTAGGCATAAAACTGCCAACCTTGCTGAAATCATGTGATTAAAATATCTAGAAGTCAGCTGAACCAAACCAACCAGCTGCCATCATTTAATCCCGTTCCACATTTCTCCCTGTCAAACAAACTCAGAAAGGACTTGCAGTACTGCGCTGCAGTACTGCAAGAGCCAACCCCTCGCTGCTCACAGGGAGGGGACCGCTTCCCCAGCAAACTGACACCTCCGTGTTTTACAGCCGTAGGAGCACCAAGTGACAGTACAGGCCAGCAATGCAGGTAGGCAGCAAAGCAGAGTGACAGCTGCCTAACACCTCTTCCTGTGAAATACGGACTCCACGAGCAGCGTGGTGACTCCAGTTAATGCCGCATGATTAACTGCCCCATCCTGTTAGCCGCCACCTCCTGGAATGGTCACCGATTTCAGCAAACAGTACTGAAACATCCCAACAGGTTGAGCTCTCACCCAATGGATGTTTGGGCAATGTGAGATTCAACATACACATCCACGGTCCTTTCCCATAGCACTGCCATCAATTCCATCCCAAGTAGGGAAGAACCAGAAGATTTCTGTCTCCAAAGCTGAGCACATTCTTACAAACACTGCATGGACCTATTGCAGCCTCCTTCGTCAGCCTTTTTGCTCTTCCCTCTTTTCTCAGCTTTTTTCGCTCACATAACACTTGGACTCTTCTTTCCTCCCACTCTGCATAATCATCCCACCTGGCGTGTCAGTCTTCTGCTTTGTACCTTGGTCTGTCTGGGACAGCCTGCCTGAATTTCTTACCTCATAAAATTCTCTACCTAATTTCGAGCCTCAGCTGGATAAATAACATTGATTGTTTCACACACAGTACATCATCTTTTTGGCTCACCATGAAACATCATTGCATTGCAGGGCTTGGACACATGTCAGAGGCTATTATGCAACTTGGCTGACGAAATGCCAAAATCAGTCTATCTGATCCACAGCAAAGAAATCTGACCTCCCTAAATCAGATTATTTGTATCACTTCTGTGCATGCTAAATGCTGTCCGATTACAGGCATCCAGCCTAGCACCATTTCACTAGTACCAGATACTACTGAGGGAGCTCAAAGAATCCCATGATCATCACTTGTAAGATAGCCAGAACTGCGCATACACATATATATTCTCTCTTTTTCTTCTCTGGTAGTTAAATATGCTTAAGCATGAAAGGTAACATCCCTTCTAAAAATTCTAAAATCATCCAGTATTATCATTCTGAATGAATTCTATAACTATATCAATGTCTACTCCTTTTTTCCCTTAACCTTGTAAAATTGTTGGCCTAAGAAACCATGGGTGACAATAAGCCTCACTGTGTAAAGCATACTTCAAGAAATGTTTGTTTCTTTTTGTCAATGGTAAGTTTACTGTCTCGTAAAATCACAGATGCCTCCTTCTACATTGTTATGAGACTGAGAAACTTAGATTACTTACCCATCTTCTTGATACCATTGTGCTAAATAGCACACACATTTTTAAGATGTTCTCTTGCTTGCCTCCTTTATAAGGTGAACATACCCTATGTTTTCAGTCTCTCCCTCTGAATTTTCTCCATATCATAAATCGTAATTATTATTACCTTTTCCTAAGCTTTCTCTGGTTCTGCAGTGAGTCTTTTAGCATGATAAGGCTGAAACATTTCACACTTTGTCCACAGTCCTGAGCTCTCGCTCCAACACGACTTCCAGAGAAGGAGCACTATTGCATGTCCAGCAGAGCTGCCCTATACCAGGAGTCAGCAGCTGGCGAGGAACAGCCTGACACAGTCCTTCCTGCAGGGCCTGGCAAGAAGCATCTCTCGGCCCTTGGGTTCTCAAGCACTTTCCCAAGAGCAGGTCCTCCTTCCAAGCACTGTCTGTACTCAAAACTTATTTTCATAATTTCTCTAAAGACAGCTGTCATGGTTTAACCCGGCAGGCAGCTAAACACCATGCAGCCATTTGCTCACTCCCCCACAGTGGGATGGAGGAAGGAATCAAAAAAAAGGTAAAACTTGTGGGTTGAGACAAAGACAATTTAATAGGACAGAAAATAAAGGGAAAATAACAATAATGACAAAATAACATACAAAACAAGTGATGCACAATGCAATTGCTCACCACCCACTGACCAATACCCAGCCAATTCCCGAGCAGCAGACCCCCGGCCAGCTCTTCCCTAGTTTATATACTGAGTATGACATCATATGGTATGGAATATCCCTTTGGTCAGTTGGGGTCAGCTGTCCCAGCTGTGTCCCCTCCCAACTTCTTGGGCACCCCCAGCTTACCTGCTGGAGGGGCAGTATGAGAAGCAGGAAAAGTCCTTGGGTTAGTGTAAACACTGCTCAGCAGTAATTTCAGTGTGTTATCAACATTATTCCCATCCTAAATCCAAAACATGGCACTATGCCAGCTACTAGAAAGAAAATTAACTCTATTTCAGCCAAAACCAGGACAACAGCTCACTTTAAATCTGCAAGTTTCACTCTGCTTCACCTTTCCTCCTAACAATGCACTGGCTCAAAATTAAATCAAAGGCAAAAATTTCTTAAGCAAGACTTAATGTCTTCGACTATAAAGTAGAAGATAAGCCTTGACAAGCAAAATGAACATAAAATTCAATCTTGGCTATGGGTAACCACTGGACAGCCTTTCTTGTTTTCCATCTAACCTAGAAGTTCAAAGATACTTTCCTTCTGTAACAGCTGCAGTAGAGGGTTCACAGCAACCCTGGGTTTTGAGCATTCCCTAAACACTGCATAACTTCCACTTCTCTCTCCCTCCACCTACACTCCTCACAGACATAGTTTTCTGGCACGAAGGTACTTCACCTGTTTGGTCCTATTGAGACCCAGGCACTGGACGTGTTTGAAGTCAGGTTTTCCCTGTCCAGCCCACAGATAGTTCGTTGGGTTGAAGCTGCCTGAGAGCTTTGCGAATGCTGCTGGTGCTGCTCCCTGGGGCCAGATGCTTGAGTGCTCAAGGGATATTCCCCCTTTTAGTTGCTCTGCTGGCTACCAGCTCCCAACCCAGTCTGAAGACTGGGCTCATTAAACACTACATAAAACATCAGGTACACATGTCTTCTCTTAATGCCACAATATAAGGTGGGTTTTCTACTTTCTACAGATACCACATGACCTTATTAACACAGGTAACAGGTGTGAGAGCAAGTTGTTCTGTCTACAAATCCTCCTCCCACCAGTTTGGATGTTTGTCTCTGTGTTTTTTTCATTACTGTTGCTTTCACGTTCTATATGAGTGACCAGTGTTCTAGCAAAAATGGCACCACTAGTTTACCTAACAGACCTACAGCATATTTTGCATTATTCTTCATCCTTATGTATGCTAATACTTTGGCCATGTCCTTTGCCACAGCTGTAGTTTTAGGAGTGCTTTCACTGGCCTATTCATACATATATCAGAAACCTTTACCGAATTACAGGAGTCTTGTGATGCATTACAGTCCCAAAGTTTAATCATGTTGACATTTTCTCTCTTTCTTTTCTGTTCAGTAGGAGGAGGACTGGGATAGGAAACACTGCTGCTTACGTGACCTCATTTTAGGAAGACAATGCAGAACAGATAGGTTCTTGAACTTTGCATTTTTCACAGGTTACTGTGCTGTGGCAGAACATGTATAACTGATGATATCTAAAATACTGTCAGAGGGGAAGATTCACATTTATAAGGCAACCAATGAAATGATTCACCTCAGATCACAGCTTCTGTGTCCAGCTACAAGCTAGAATTATGATCTGTCTTGCTAAAGCAGTCTGAAATAGATCCCAGTAGCCTGGGCTGGAACAGTTCACTGGTTCTTACAGACTAAATTTTAGTGGTGAGGCCACTAAACTATTTTAATGAACATATAACACTCCAAGCACACATGGTCATCTTTGCAAACACAGAAATAGCTGCTATCACCTGGCTGACAAATATTGCTGAGGGACAGCTGAAGTATGTAGGGATAGCTATTCTATACTAGCAAGGCATGAAAGTCTTCTCATCATTTCAACTTGCCATTCCATTGTATTATTATCATGCCATATCAATAGTTGGCCCTATGATGCAAAAAGCATATGTCATATTGAGAAAAACTATTTAAGCTTCATTTAACTTTTTCAGATACTAACGTAGATGAAATAAGAAATAAGGTGTTAGAATTAAATTCTTCTTCAGCCTCAACAGAATTTAAATTACCTTTAGGAACAGATTTAGACACTTTTTGAGGACATGCAGCCATACCAGATGGTTAAGTAACCACACAGTACAACTGTAGTTCTATAAAAGCAAAAGCTTCACAATTAAAAGTCCTTAAAACCTAATCCTGCATCCACCTTCAGGAAGTCATGTTATATCTCAGTGTCAAAGTTCTGCCATCAGTAAAATGGCAAACAACAATAACATAACAACAGTGGAAAGCACATCATCCTTCTCAAATGCAGTGCTTAGGACACACTAACTCTCAAATAGAGTCTGTCACGAGTCAACCTTTCTCTAGTATCTATACAATAACGCAGGCTATAGGTCAGGACAGAGCAGGACTGCAGCATTTCAGGTAGTGCTGTTGAGAAACAGGGACTTTTCCGGGTCAGTCAATGCACCCCCCCACCCCAGTAAATGGCAGGTACCCTTCCATGCACTAAGCACTATGGAGACATCCATCTTGGCTGTGGCTTTCATGTTACTTGTGTCGAGTTACACTCAGTCTGAGCAATTTTCACTTAAGCACATGATCATGCATGTGCATGGAAGACTTTGGTCATTACTTTCTCTGAGGGTTACTCTGACCTAAGGAAACCCATGACCTCAAAGCTTCCTCAAGCAACCAAAGGTGCCCAGCTCTTCTCTCCTGAGGAAAAGAGCACACCTCTCCCATGTCGCAGTGGGATGAACACAGGCATAGATGTATGGGCCACAGCAGGGCTGAAACCCCTGCAGCACGTTAGAATCAAAATGGCCTTTTCTATTTCCTCCCAAGTCCTACATCAATTTATTCCTTCTGCTATGACTTCTCACCAAGTTCCTCACGTTCTTTTCCCTTTGCATTTCATCAATCTGATCTTTTTCTGTTTCGTTTTTCAAGATGCATCCTTTCTCCTTGCTGGCTGTACGGCTCTCAGCTGCCAGGCCCAGTACAACAGCGACTAGGTGCAACAGCTGGAAAAAAGTTTGGCTCAAGCACCCACATGCTGATTAGACACCCCCTCAGTACTCTTGGGAGATGTAACACGGGCTGTTGGTTCTGCTTTGGAGCGGCTGGGATAGCTCACCTCAGTGCAAACATGCGCTGTGTTAAGCATATGAAAATGACAATTTTTCCAAGGCTTATAACTTTGTGAAATTAGTGTCATCTTTTCCCCCCACATGAAAATAGCAGAAGGTCATATAAACCCCATAAAAATACCAGCCAAGGTTAAATCTCAATCTTTCACTCCAAATTACGGCTAAGTGAGATTTTATTAACAAAGAACAGGCAAAGCCAGAATATATTTCCTTTAACTTTCATTCTTAAACAGCTGGCCCTGTTTAAAAAAAAACACCAACAGACTGCGGTTAATTTTTGGCAAAAACATAAGCCACTGAAAACTGAGTCTCACAATGGCAAGGGAGAGTCAATGCTAATAGCGATATGTCAGCTACTCACAACCCCTACGGCGGTCCGTCATGTTATTTTCACTGGCATTAGTGAAAGTAAAATTACCTAAGGATCAATGATTCAGATTACTCTGAATGCTCATCGTAGGTTGGGAATTTTGCTACAATTTTCAACGAGTATCGATTTAGATTAGTACAAGTGCTTTCAAAAAAATCTCACTTAAAGTGCTTTCAAATAGATTCTTCACTTTAAACACCACAAAGCACCCTGAAGACAAAGTATGACACTCCAATTTCAATTTTGACACTGTTCTGTTACAGCACCTACAGAACTAGTCATTTCTAGAAAAGACTACCACCTTTTAAAGTAGATTTAACCCAACTTTTAAAATCTGACAATACTAGCAATATTGCCTTAGATTTTATTGAGAGTGTGTAAAATTTATTATTTTAGGTACTATGGATATGATACTGAGGTAGCTGCTATATGACCAAAGAGCAAGACATTTTTTAATCTGCCTTTGAAATGAACCTGTAAAAGCAAATGGCTTACCAAATATATGTTTACAAGTTCTAGCTGAACCAAAAACACGTTTAAGTGACTACAGTCTCCTTCAGTTTCAGTGCTTTTTGTAAACCTGCAGCTATTTATACGGTATTCAACTTTTCCACGTTTTCTGTTTCTTCTTCTCAGCTCAAGAGCAAGCCTAAAATCCGAAGTATTGACACAAACAAGTAAAATTTCCATCACACAATTTGTCACATCAGTTTCATTTTATTCTAAATATTGTCTCCTGCAAAGTCACTGAATAGCCTTTCGAGATTTTTAAAGATGTGGAACAACATCATCAACACCATATTCAGTTAAAACTGTACAACACAAATGAAACAAATATTTAATATCCTAGACTATCTCCACTTACATTGTGGAGTCCAGGTGTCTCCTCTTACTACAGATTTGATCCGCATGCTTAACTTTTAAGCCATGATTGACAAGACTTTCGTGATTATGATGACAGATTAAAGTGTTCATTGAATTTAGAGGGTTTTTATTTCAGTTGTGACAGTGGTGTACCGGGAGACAATGAAATACAATACCACAGGATTAAAGGCAGCACATAACTAGGCAGGCACTGGTACTGCAATCATCTTGGTCTAACCCACACATGCTGGTCACCCATTTAAACATAAAACCCTACCCTGAGCAGAGCATATTCCTTTCAAAGTCTTACTCACGTGCCTCCTCTCATTTCTAACATAATAAATATATCATCTGACGAGGAGCTTAGTGACAGCTGCACAAGTTAGTTCTAATTACAAAAAATAATAAGTGGCTTTAAAAGGTTCAATAAGTCTCTATTGCATAACAGCACCAAAGCAGCACAATTACTGCCTACAAGCAAAAGCAAATAAATAAAAAGAGTGCCAGGACTGCCTTACTCCCAAACCCCAAATGTCAGTTTCTTCTGGACAATCTATAAGAGCATCCCCTCTATTGATGCACCATTCACCTACAGAAAGGGAAAACAACAAACTGAACACAAATGCTTCAAAATGTTTTGTTTGAATTAACACAGGAGGCACGCAACAGCAGAAGACCAAAAATAATAAAAAGGAAATAACTTGTTCACTTGGGTTTACATCTTACAGCTGCCTGTGAACTTTTACAGTGATACTGGCTCCGGTTCCTAAGGCGACATGTATTCGACCTGACAGACACCAGCAAAATATTTTTCTTATCCTGGGCTACATCCTGCTCCTTAGTCTCTGTTATTTCAATCAGCTTACTTGCCTGAAAAAAAAGTCTTCAAAGAAAGTACAATCTCCCATGCTTTAAACACTCTTGTTAGACTATGCTCGTGAAATATAGCAGCGTGTCTTTGATCCACTGGACATTACCTCAGGTTGAGATGCGAGTGCACTGGATAATGACAATAAAAAAAAAGACTTCAGCAGATGCCAAAACAACCGGGACTTGTATTGTCCTTGCTATACCAGTCTCTTTCATAGTCTAAGAGGACAACCAAGGAAAGTTGTACTAGGTCAGGCTCGGAGTAAGATTAAAGAATTAATGGGTGAAAGTTTGTTATACTACTATAGTGACTTGTTTCACTATATGTTTCCAATTATTTTTAAAGTGTCAAAAATTGCCTAATAAAAATGTGAAGCTTAGTAGATGTCCCACATACAGAGAGCTTGCAGAAAGCAGCACAAGAGAATGGATGCTCTCAGCTGCTTCTCTGTGACCAGCTGTATCTTCGGTAGCTTGGAAACCATCCAATGCTGTAACTTTGTCAGCCAACTGTAACCCCATGTTGAACTTAAAGAACTTAATCCACTCTATTATTGCCTTTTCACAGGTGGAACCTGTGCCCGCTTGTTTTATCAAGGTCTTTCTCGTGGCATAATAAGAGACTCCAAAAATCTAATGACTGTTCATATTAATTTATATAGATCATCCTTTACCTGTACAAAGAAAATGGACTAGCAGTACAAACAAGTAAAAAAATTCCATCTCTAGCAAAGCACATGGAGTTGATCTATCATATTAGACTGCCAGACACACAAATATACATTCAGAGTCAAGTACGCACACAAGAGAGCTTTCTACTTGAAGGCAACTCCAGTGAGTCTTATCAGCTTTGACTGAGGCAAATCTTCCCCTGAAGCTTTTACTTGGGCAAGTGCTGATTTAAAAAAAAGCATGTTGAGATTTGGCTCAGCCTCAAAGAAAAAACAAAGTAATGGATATTCTTCTAATATATTACAACGCTAGCTGTCCTCTAACATAAAACAGTTTACACATGCTACTGTGTAAGTAAGAGTTAAAGATCCTTATACACCAAAATTACATACCAGCTACTTATAACCTGCTATCATTTATGCTTGAAGATTAGCTGCAAACTTTACTCACAGTATATGCAGAGAGTGAAATAAAGACATTAATAATGTTTTTTACATACCTACTACAAGCACAGAGTCAAAGCTAATTAGGCTGGTACTTAAGTCCATCTCGTTAATCAAATTCGTAGATAGAAGCATACTTTTCTAATGTGTCCATGCATGAGTGCGTATGGGTGTAAGCCAGTTACAAAAGAAACACACCTGGCTGTCAACAGGGCAACCTGCTTTGGCCTTCCATCTGCAAAACACAACTGTAGCTTTCCACAATCAGTAAGTAGCAATAACATTTGGAGTGAAATGACAATAATGGAGAACAAGCTTGGAAACAGCGAGCTCTTGGCTTTTTACCCTACAAGTCAAGCTGCAAGGAGCCTGGCATGTTCTGTGCAAAGAGCTATTGAAAATCTGGCTCTGAGCATCACAATATAACCTTCAGGGAGCTGACCATAACAGGCTATTCCTTGTACAGATGTTTGAGCCAGAGTTACATTCTTAACCTGCTCAGATGTGACATATTCAAGGTGTCACAAATGGAATAAAGCACTTTTTACAAACATCTTTCTTAGTGAAACTGGACAGTATGACTTAACACTACCTCAAAAGTATGGGATGTTGAAAAGCACTAGGCTCTGTATTACACCTAAAATGCTGTCCAGAGTTAATAAATTTATATGGTGCTGTACTTAAATATCCTGAAAGCAGAATTTACAGGAAGTTAAACATTAGCACTTTGCTATGACTAAGTGTTGCGTTTTACTAGAGGCAGGGAAAAGCTATATTCATAGTATAATGGAAAGTTATATTCATAACCCCCATCGAGGTTAAGCATTAATAAAAGAATCTTCTTTTAAAGTTTAATCTAAACTTGAAGGACTGTCTGAGTCAGGAAGTGAGACATCCTCCTACCCCCTTACAGTTACAACACTGTCCTAGCAAGGGCCACAGACCTGCGCAAAGCGTCCAGCGTTCTTCTCGTGAAAACAACATGTGTGCAGAGCTCTCAGGCAAAAAAAAAAGTCTACAGCTTTACTTAGATCCCAAAATCAGTGATATGAACTCATATGTTCCTGAACAAAATACTAACTTGGCAACAATGTTTGGAACAAGTTATAGTTTGCATATAAACCTACTTCGCAAGCCAGACAGCAAGGTATTGGAATAATTTCTCGTGGATAAAGGCATAGACTAACTCCTCAGTGTCAGTCATGAACAAGCATGCTAGGGTCTGGCAATATTTCTCAGATGTTAATACAGGGTCATGATCATCTGCTGAAGATCAAAGCCCAAACATCACTTCTGAATTAAGACTACAATATCAACCCTAATTAAAGGGATAGTGAATGCAATCAGCGAAAGCCTATCCAAACTGAAAAGACACTGCAAAACCACCTGTTTACTGTGGCCTTTCAAATACAGCCATAAACCAGACAGTGCTAGAGTGCACACGCATGCATACATACAAACACGCAGAGAAGGAAGCGAGCTTTAGCAGACCTAGAAAAGGCAGCCCGTTTCTAGGGGCCGCACAATGCCAAGCCTGAAAGTCTACTAGGTCCTCAGATAAGGCACACACAAATAACAGACCATATAACCATATTATTACCAAGTTTAGCAATTTCACTATAACACAGTAAGAATTTCAAAGAAAAGGATTTTTATTGTTGTTATTTGCAACTCCTCACTTATGTACTTACACAACCTGTTGGTGAGAGCAAACAATTCAAGTTGCCCCAGTTAACACTTAAAAGTAATCAAGAAAAAAACCCACAAATTTCATTAATAGTGAACATGAGTCTCTAGTCGCTGCCAGAGACAAATGGCCCAAACAAGTTTAATTGAATTAGATGACAGAGAGATTCAGATCATGTCATGAGAAAACCGAAAGACAAAAATGTATGAACATTTTAAAATTAGGGCAACATTCGCATATTAAATAAAGGCAAACCTTTAACTATCAATCTATCTTTTTGAAAATTTGTATTAATTCCTATGCAAAAGAACATCCACTCAGATACTGGTACGACATCAGACATGTACCTTTAAAATCGCTTTATAGTGGAATCGCACACAAAGGAAGAACACCTCCAGAATTTAAAGGTATGTCAAAATCAGTGGTGTTGAAAGCAGAACTAGGATCAAGCACTTTTGGATGAGGATAGATGGGAAGACAAAAATTTGCAACAGGGTCACTCACAGGCTTAATAGAAGTTCAACAGAGGCAGCCCATTCACTTTTATGCTCTTGCAACTCTTGCTCAATTCACCATGAAGAGAGTACTTTGACAGTCAGATACTGAGTCACGTAGCTATTACCTATTAAAAAAAACATTTAGTGGGGAAAGGGACGAGGGAGAGAAGCTTTCTGCTTTTTTGGTCTTGATTGCCTGGAGAAATGTCATCACTGCCAGAAAACGTCCAGATTTCAGCTGCTCCCTCTTCATGATCTTTAATGTCATTACCGTTAATATGTTCAGCAGATTTCCCTCTTATTATTACAACAGTCTAAGAAAAGGATTGTTCCTTCACTTATGGAACAATCAGAAAATGCAACTAGCACCCTATGATCAAACACTGATTTTGATTATTCAAGCTTTCACAAAGATGTTACTGCTTTCCCTCTTCTAAGGTATAACAAGATGTAAGTAACCTTTCCTCTAAATATAAAATCAAAAAAAGACGAAAGCCAGAAAACAAAGGCGTTGCTCGTTGGTTCAGAAGGTCTCTGAACCAAATTTCTTTCCGATTCATAAGCCTGGTACTGTCCTTGGCCTTGCCTAAAGCCTGTCTAAAATGACCTACAGACAAGGCATGTTCTCCATTGAGCTTCAGCTCCCCCAGTTTTTAAATACAGATAAGTTAATGAATACATGGGGTTGGTTAGGAGCTTTAATGTAACATCTACTCCCTTCCAGTCTATTCAATGAAGGCTTTTTTTCCGTGATATTCACAAAGTATAAGCCCCTGTTCCCTCCTCCTCCCAAGCCACAAACTTTCTAGCACCACATTACAAATATTATATGTTTGAGTATGCACGCTATTAAAATTTCCTCTGTAAAGCACTTGAGATCTATGGAAGAAAATGCCTAAGTAAGAGCCAGTTACTGTTAGTAGCACCATTACTATCAGTGCCAGTGGTACACTGTCAGTCTTAAATAATACTGAGTTAATGTTCCAGGTACAATAATGTAACTTTCACCATTCAACACACAAAAAAAGTAATGTAAGGTAAAAAATATACACTTTGGATATACAAAAGAAATACTGTCACGATAAATTCATCATTAGTAGTTGCCTCATTTGTCAGGCTGTCATGCATAGCAAAAACTTCTGAATTCCTCTGAAGAGTTTTGCTATAGCTATTATGGCTATTACGTTGTTTATTTCTTCTTCATAAGCTTAATCCGGAAGTGTGCATCCAGAAGTTTTTTTGTTAAAGTACGCAAGTGTATGCAATGTATGTAAATACTTGAGGAAGAACAGCTCACAGTGGTGAAGCTATTTGAAATCAGGTTATTACTTCTGCTTGAAGAAGCAGATTGAATATGGAAAACAGTTTGCTAGCACTAGTAAAATTGCAGGTGCTTGCTACCAAGGACCTTTTGGAAATCTTCCATGCATTTATAAACTCTGGTTAATACAGATTTTTCACAGCAGGACCAGCACGGGATTAATGAAATTACCTTCCAAAGTCTTCTAAATTGCATAAACAATTCTAAGATTTTGTTCAATGCTGCCTTGCAGTTCTCCCAGACAGTGAATCTATCATACGGAAGATAGAGTTCTGAATTATCAATGGTACCCAAGTCATTTGCCCAGCATGCAATGTAAAATCTTGATCCCTGAGTTTTTCATACACCTTAGAGAGCTGAAAACTTAAGTCATGACTATTAAAGAATCTTTGCCCCACTAAGAAATTTTGCACCGTATGGGTAAAACAGGGTAGAAGATACCAGACTGGAGTCCAAAGTGCTCACTGATGACAGTAAAGGTGGAAGTATTTTTCTATTCCTCCCTCTTCCTGCAATCTAAACAGTCCTTGCAGCCTCCAGCACCAACTGCTGATACTCAGTATCAGTCTCAGTTTTCTGAACTACCTCATTCTTGCTGGCCACCCAGTGTAGAAGCATCTTCCAGATATTTTTTCGCTTTCCGTGAGACCTAAGGGTATCTAGACATATAATACAAGTAGTTTTCAGAGCGCACTTTCACAAAGAATGAAAATGCTAGTTGACCTTCCAAAGTATCTCAATACTTTTTCCCTGTCATGAGATTCTCAACACCTTCCATAGCAGTAAAGCGCATAGGCATCACTCCTTTTTTCATAATTAACTTTGCAAGGTCAGGATGCTGTCACATATAAAAATTACCAAAAAAATCAGATTGAGAGTTGCAATCTTCTTAACCCATGTTCACATTCTGTAGAACATCAGAAGTAACTGTCAATTTGCCTTCTTAATTGCCATACCATATGTTGAAAATTTCCTTCAGTTAATACCTGCCTGAAGAATGGGAATTTTTGATGAAAGGACATAATGTGTAGTGCTGGGAATTAGTAGCTTTTATTAATTTTTTAAATAAAGTAATGAAAATCTGACAAGCACGCAACTATTATTTTGTCATCTTTGCATCAACACAATGAGAAACCATTCTAAGGACTATACCAATACTCTTAAAGGAGTTTAAACTATTTTCTCAGACAACACACAAAGTTTCAAAGCCTAAAGAGAACATGAATAAAAATGGTACTTAATTCAGAATCCTGCTGTGAGCGTGAATATTCCGGCTAAAAACTAAAACTTGAATCACTCAGTATTTACAGTTGCTACACTTCGCACGTGAAGATAGTCTACTATCATACTATCAGTTCTTAGAGTAGCCATCTACTGTAAAATCTTGGTCAAGTAACATTAAAAGGATCTAATCCACTTTCTATTTTCCAGTGTGGCTTAACTCTACTTCCTGTAATATCCAAACTATTACATTAGGGAAGAGGATAAATGTTCTGTATTCACAAATCATAATAAACTGACTCTGAAATGTTTATTTAATAGGATTATTATGTATGAGAATAATATTACATTACTCTCTTTATTACTGTTTCTGGCAGTGCAAGGTCAATACATATGCATCTATAACATTCATACTATCAATATACTACTCCAGGTTTCAAACTTGCAAATACTTATCTCCTCCTGGTATTGTGAGTACTTTTGCAAATTAAAATGTACAGCTTCTACTCTATCACAGCAGCCAATACAGCCATCTCTAGTAGGGGTTTTAAGGCCAACCTCGCAATGACAGGATTAAGAAATATACTTGTATACTGGTATTTAATGGCTCTAAGCAAAAACCTCAAAGCTAACAAAACAAAAAAGCAGTCTGTGCAGTATCATTGGTTTTCTTTTTTCAAAATGCCAATCTCTTTAAAGACATTTTCAATTATTTCAAGGTCAAGACTTACTTCTCAAAACTCACTACTGCTAATAAGAGGAATCATTTACCAAGCACTGCAAGAACTTTAAAAGGCCACGTATAAACATCACGTACTCCAGAGCAATAGTTTGTATCAGCCCAGATAGCTATGGCACGTTTTCACATCAGTGACTTAACATTATCACTACAGGAGGCCTAAATGTTTTCCTAATAGTAAGCTATCTTCTTCAGGAGTCATGCCAATTCTACAATAGCCATGTGCAAACTTGCAGACTGGGATTTTATTCCTGTCTAAAGCAATGAACTCTAAAGACATCTGCAGCTGGGCGTAATGCCCACGCTGGTACAATTACAATGCTATGTCAGCTTCTCATTGTTTAAGGTGATGGATTCCATATCTGGGCACGTTATCTTGCTGGAGTCAATGGTATTTTTTTCTTGGAAGCAAGTGGGAATGGCATAAGACTGTGCCAATTTCAAAGCACTGTAATGTGTTTCTACAGCCTTTTTCATAGGTAACATTATATAGCAATTTCTATTGTGTACCCTGCCAGCACTTTATCCTGAACAGGTGCTCAACAAACTTTCAGACTATTACAGTGCAATGTATTTGAGAAAATCAAGGTATGAACAGCCAACCCTCTCGACAAAGCAGCAACAGAAGCATGCAAGTAGACTGGCACATTAAGTTTAACAGGCCCTTCAATAGGATCCCACTTCATTTATTAGATCAAGGATCACATTACATTGAAAAGGGCAAAAGAGTTTTAAACTTCGAAACAATAGACAAAATTCATTCTCAGCAATAGTTTCCAGTTGCTTTACAACTGAAGAGAAGCCTTTTGGCTTCCAAGTATCTTCTTGTTACTCAGCCACCACAGAATGCAGTGTGATCCAAGCTGCTTTCCCAAGGCTTACTCTTGTTAATTCAACACTAATAAAAAACAATACCTTTGGTACCATGAATAAAATATAACTGCCCATTTACATATTCGAACTTACAGTCTTTGAATAAAGGTTTATAATATTCCATACAACAGACAAAAAGACTGTGAATATTAAGTATCCGGTTGAAAATTACAGCATCTTGTCTGGTTCACAAAATGGGAAAAATAACCAATACAGAGTATCCAGCACTGATTTCTAGAGACAAGAGCAAAAAAGAATCCACTCTGTGCCTCCCACCGCAACCAAAAAGCTACTGTTTAAATATGATTCACCCCGGGACATTTCATAAATACTGAGACCATACCAGATGTACATTATACATTAGCTACTGTACACGCAAATTTGCCCTGATGAAGACAGAAACACCAATTCTGGTAGAAAAAAAAAAAAATAGGTGCAGTCATATATATAAAAAAAAATCAACCGAAATTACTTTATAAAAATAACCTTTTAGAAATAGATACACAGGTTTACACAAATATAACTAACTACAAACAGCTTTGAAGCAGTTCTTCCAAAGGTAAGCACATAAGAAGCTACCAATATTTCAAAAAGCCGTAAAGGGGTAACATCCCACTACAGACCCTGCTCACAGGGATACACTGTCAGGCATTAAAATCACCTGAAAGAGGTTGACAATGAGACAAGATGCTGCTTCCTCTGCCTTTGCAAAGGCCTACAGTGTGCAGCACCAACAAGCCCTAAAATTGGTAAGTCAGTCTTCATTGCGGACCATCCGTGAAATGTGCTGTTAGCACACACTGAGGCCAGGATATCCTGGAAAGAGATGTTTCCAGATTCATAATGCATTTGTGCTATGTGATTTTGGGCAGGTCATAAAACCTCACGGGGCCTCAGTGCCTCTCTGAATGACACAGGTACAACCACCCCAAACTCTGGATGACGCTGATAGATGTGATGTGTGCAAAGCACCTTAAGGTCATTGATCAACATACTGTAAAAGAGCAAACTATTACTGGTTCATCATCATCTGCTGCTCCGTGCTTGGGAATCCAGTTTTAGTGAAACAGATTGTATGGAAAATCACAGTATCTTCACTGACCTTTTAAGGAGCTAGTTAAAAATCCCACCAGAATTTCTCAGGCACCTATAGACCATTATCCGAGTGCCACAAACAGATTCAATAACAGGTCCAGTGGCACAGTAAGTTGCATTGTGTTGGGCAGCAGGGGTCGAGGTAAGAAAAGGGTTATCAGACAGTGAGTAATGGAACACCTGCTGTCACCTATAGTCTGCTCTGAATCCATGTTATACAGTTTCATCACTGACAGCATCAGAGTGTGAGTAATGCTGCAGGCCAAACATGGACCTGTCTGTCAACCTCCTGGTGTTTGGACAAAATGTCCTGAGAAGCTGATGTAGTAGCGACATTCAAGAAATGCAGGAATCATGGCTGGATCCCAGCCACTCAGCAACGGCATTAGTGATTCATGCTGTGGGTGTTATTCTTAAATTCTATGAAACCTTTCATTGCATGAGAGTCACATACATGGAGTCAATACGGCCCCCTCAGGACTACTGAAAACCTTCCTTGTTTTTAAAGCTTTTCAACACTGAAAAGAATTTGAACCGATATCTCTAAATTGAAGCATGAGGGCAGACAAAAGTGCTGCGAAGCATCCAGACATGCTGTCTCACTAACGCCAGCCTGATCCACTGCCACGCGCTGACTCAGTGCACTGCTTCGGATCCACCTCCCAAGCTATCATTTGCACAGGTGCAGGACAGGACTCCAGACTTAAATGGAAACGAGATAAGCGCTGCTCATTTGTCATGCACAGGACGTGTGGTTAAGACCTAGAGGCCCTCTTCTGTACTTTGCCTCCTCAGCATCTCAAAGGAAGTAAAGGGAAACATTTACACACGCCTACAGACAAGGATTACAGGAGCTGGATCCTGAGCCCCTCTAAAAACAACAGGGTTGAATTTTCCCTCTTCCCTTATTATATCACTGCACAGAAGAAAAAAAAATTATAGTCATGACTCTGAGAGTTTCCCTCTAAATCTGAACCAGCAATGCTGGCTCTTTCTAAAGTCATCTTTATTCTAGGAAAGCTGCCACCAATTTCAAAGATACGTTTTCTTGCATATGATCTGCAGGATTTCTGGTACCTACTGCAGTGGTACATGCTGCAAAAAGGTCAAACAACTCTACACCTGTTTCCAAAATCATCATACGTCTCAAAAACCTGAGAATCAGTAGAAATATGTACAAATGCTTCTTTATCATAGAATCATATAGTTGCATATTTGTACTGGAATTATAGAAGTTTGTATTGGGTTAGGAGAAGGATATGCATACTGTGGTGTTCAAATCGTTATTATACACTTAGAATTAATGAATTCTCTGCCTATGAGCAAGAAGTTCCCTGAGAAACTGACGTTATAAGCTAACAGTACTGTGGTAAGTCAGCTCTGAAAGATGATATTTTGCTTTCTGAAAAGGATTTCAGACAAGTGGCACTGAATCAATAGCTACTGCTCTTCTCTGACGTTCTGTAGGTTCTTCAGTCAATTTAGAGTTGCTGCCTACCTACAAAGAACAACTTAAAACCATTTAAAAACCTTCCAAAGTTATCCAACTCACTGGAAAACACAAAACCAGCTTTCAGTGTTAGCCTCAAAGTAAAAGAATATCTTTTTAGGCACCCTTTCACCTTGCCAGAACTCAGTCACTGGGGAAGTACTCTATTTCAGGCAAAGATATTTGAGAAGAAAAAAGCTTCTACAAAGTGCCTCTGAAAATCCAATTTCTAATCGTTCAATTACTTGAGCTCTGTGGCTCCTTTCCATGTGAGGACAGAGAGGTTGGCATGGAGGGGACGCAGAGATCAGAACCACAGATGGGCACTGCAGACTACTCCGTTTATTACTATACTCATAACTACAGGGCTCCTGTATCACCAAGTAGGCGGCCACAAACAACACCTTACTGTGGGGCTGCCGTTAGCCTGTCCAGTTAATATTCTGCCCAGAATTCTCATTTTCATAATATCCAACACCAGGTGTAACCTATCCAAGGCACTGCCTAAATAAATGAGACTTGACTAAATCTTCCCAACTCAAACTGACTAGATTAATCCAGCATGTGCCGGATAACGAAGGTAACATTTCTTATAACACATACAGGCAGGAGGCCAAAGGGTGATAGAAACCACAGCAGCAACCACTAATTAGCCTCAAGGAAGAAGGAAGTCAGAGAGATTGGCCTGGGGCTACATGACTATGCCAGTGATCTAATGTAGAGAGCAATAAATAGTTAAGACAAAAGTCCCAGGGCAGGCAGAGGGGCCAGGGGGGAGAAATGTGATACATGGATGTCGGATACCTTGTAGGAGCTGCAGCCTGATGAGAACAACTGCCACATGTAGTAGCCGAGCTGCCATCCACACACCTTGCATGTCGCCTGGTTGAGTGAATATCCCATTCCCCCAGCACTGAACAGGTCTGAACTGTAGGACTGAGCTCTGATTTGTGTATGATACGCTCGTGCTTGTAGGACAGGAATCGCTACTGACACACTGCATCTGTCTTGCCAAACAAATACATTTTAGATTGTATGTCAACATGGGGTGTGGTTCTCTTCCAGTGGCCACCTCACCCGATCTCCCATGACTGCTTCTGAGTGTTAGTAGCAACTCAGTGCATTACTAACTCTAGTTATATGAAGACTCGTAATTGCTTCAGAAAAGTTCTTGGAAGAATTAAGATACCAGGAGAAAAAAAGGAAGAAAAAAAAATAGTACTTCAATGACCTCATAAAAAAAACCATGCAGATGAAGTTTGCAATGTAACGCACAAATGTCACATTCTTTTTTGGAAAGGTTAATAACAAAAAATCTCAAAAGAAAGTCCAAAGCCTTGTGCCTCACACCTGAAAACATGCCAGGCGTTTGCTCGTACAAACAAAAAAATTACCTTCAAATGACAGAAATCACTTGTGGAGAAAGTCAGAATGTTTTTAAACTGAATTATTTCTCTTGAACAAGGAAGTCTTTTTGCATTTATATAAAGCAAGCATTCTAGATAGACGAGGAAAGAGACACGGGAGCGTTGTCAAGCTTTTTCCAAGGTTTAGCCATTTGATAAAGCCTTTGATAATTTATTCATGAATGTTTAATCTGGGACTTTAATCTTCAAACGGCTTCCTAACTAACAGATTTGCTTTATTTCCCTTCCATATTCTGGCCCCACATAATTACTTTTTAGTTTTGCAAGTGATTTTCTGTATCGATTAGCCCAGCAAGGAACATGTCCATCATCCAAACTTAACTATGCTTATCACAAATAAGTGAAAACTAGTGGTGAAAAAAACCCACTCATGTTGTTTACTTAGACTAAATTAAAAGGTACATTTCTGGCATATGAGGCAACCCCTAAAATATAGGCTTTTCAAGTACTGAAATGTAAGTGACCACTTTTCTTCATCTCTAGTTTGCTGCAAGTGTTACTGTAATGGTAATTTATTCGTAAGTGTTATGAAGAAATACTTTCCTTGTCACTTTCATTTCAAAAACTAACACTTCAGTTTGAAGGTCCAGAAGAATATACTAGATTGAAATTACACTTGAAACTTTATTTTCTCAACCAACATCATCTGAGTTTATAAAAATAACAGCACTCTAATGAGTGAAGTAATTATTTTGGGTTGACTATGAGGTACTGAGTGATGAAGGCAGAAGGATGCAGATGGACAGAGAACACGACTTCCTAAGCTTATGAAATGCTTGTGGCAGTGTTTCTTGAAGAATGGTTTGTAAGGATAAACAAACACATTAGCCAAAAAAATTGAGTATAAATACCTTCTATAACAGCGTGTAGACTCATTTCCTCATTTCTTAATATTGCGAAAAAGGAAAGAAAAACTCGGCCAATTGCAGTGTATGTTTATAAGAGGTTTAGAAAGACACGAAGAGCTTTCAAAAGCAGCTACTGTCACTTCTGAGGTCGACAAATTATTTTAGGGTCAACTATGTCAACTTTTCACAGCCCAAGTATAATGTGTAGCAGAGTACTCCACTCACCTTTGTAAAAAATGGCAATTCTTTAGCTAAAACAGTCATTTAACTAATTTCTTTAGAAATTGATGCGGTTGAATTAGTTCCAATCTGAAACAGGCTGAAGCATTTCAACACTGATCTTGAATAGTCTGCTGCTGGGCTTGCACGTGCAAGTGGAATAAAAGATTTTCCAAGGACAACGCTCTTCTGTTGAATATCTTAGATCAGAAATGAGCCCCAAACCTGAACACTTGCTAACAGAATCACTGAAAGCTAACGAGCCCCCAATGGTACTGAAAGCCACGGTATTTATTTAGGTGCCCAAAAAAGACTGAAGAACCTAATGTCTCGGATTATTACTTACTGAAATAGACCCTTCACCTGGATGTCAACAGCATATAAAGAGGAAATTTGGATATCAGTTACATTCCTGTACTTCAAAAACACCTCTTGTTTGTCAGTCTCTGTAAAAATCAGGAGTCAAATGTGAAGAAGAGATTAGGCACACATTTGGAGTGTTAGAGAAACATAAGTATATCTGGCAAACTAGTTGATAAGAAGGTAGCTTATTCTAGGATAAAACCACAAAAAACAAAACTGCCATACCTAGAGAGTTTTTAAAAACGTGGAACAAAGTACTACATTTTATGAAAACAGATTGTTTCATTTTATGATGCAAATCTCCTCTTACATATTACTATATCCTGAGTTGTAAGGATTTTTTTTTTTAAGTGATAAGACAATCCAGCTATCCAAATTGTTTTCAGAGATTTTCATGTTATGAATAACATTCCATTAGGAAATTTTCAGTGCAGAGTCCCATAGTCTGGACCTCAATTTTTTTCCCATTCCAGACAAAAAGCAAAGGTGATCGACAGGTCTTAATACTAATGGTATCTATATATTCTGATTTTCCCTGAGGGTAGGGGGTTCAAAGAATCTGCTGGAATTAAAGGATTTGATGACTGCATGAAATAAGATTAATTATACATCATTATAGTTCAACACAAACACCTATGGAGAGGTGAACTTGGTTACCTAGAACTAGCTAAATTTTTAAAACCAGGATTGGGCCTTCCCAATTTAGGTGGTAAACTGTCACTGCATTCCCTTCATCATATCATCACAGCTCGCTGTTTCTTTCACTAAAAAAAACCCCAAATTTGATGTCATGCCATTTCACTGTATCGTTACAGAAAACTTTTTAGAGACACAGCTGGCACATCTCCTAGAAACTAATTACATGAAATATGCAAAAAGCAGCAGCCAGCTCAATGAACAAAAGCAAAGCCACAAGATACTGAGGTACTAGCACAAAACAGCCTTCAGATGAAGCACAAGAAAATAGCACATGGTGGATTTATGATAAAAACCTCCCCATTCACATGGGAGATATATCTTCAACAACTCCTGCCACATCGTTCACTGGCTGTGTCACAGCTGAAGCAGGGTCTACAAACCCCAGCTGCAACTTCTTGAGCTTTGACAAACACACCTGTATGAATCTTTCTATGTCTGCACCCAATGCCAGTCACTATCATATGTACAACATGGACAGAGGCCACTGCACAAAAGGTACTTCTGTTGCAAACGTGAATGTGTAGGGACCTCATAAAGTGCCTAATCTTCTCCTTATTTGCTTTGCGGCAATTAAACAGCACTTACTCTACCACCTTTGCGGCCTCCTCACTTTGAAAGGTTTCTCTTTCAATGGTTTCCTACAGCTGACAGTCCATTCCCAGAAGGAGGGAAGCTTTCAGAAATGGTTCCACAGTCAGCAAGGGAACCACCACACAGCGGTTCCCTGGTGATACAGGCTATGCCCCCCTGAAAAACAAATTTCCACACTCTTTTCAGATTTTTCTATTTATTACAAACGTTTCTTTAGTACTAACAAGATTTCCCCATCTGATTAAAAAAAAAAAAAAAAAGCTGACAAAGTGCACCGCTACCAGAACAGGGAACCATTAATTCAGACAATAGGTGCTTAGAATAGACAATTTTACTCTTTCCTGAGTGCACTGTAGGTATTGCAGAGATAATTTGTATTAAAAAAGGGTCAATCTCTAAAGTCATGTCAGAGATGACTAGTAGTGAAAAATGCAAAATAATTGAAATCAGCATTCTATTACAGCCTAATGCAAAAATGACATAATACACAGCTTTCCATTTGTTACTCAGAACTATCTCCTCAAAACTATGACCAAGGCCAGATAAGCCTTTTTTTCTTCCCCAAGTAAAACCTAAGTGCCACCCAGCTCTGCTGCTGAGTGATATCCATCCTTCCTGATGCTCAGACAGGCCCACAGATCACTGCCAATCGACCCAACTAGCAAATGTGATCTTGTTTTTATACAACTTGAAGATGACTCGGCAGACAGGCTACCTACAACCTCCCAGCTAAAGAGGCAAGCCAAAACTTTGATGAGGTGCAGTCAAGCATCTGTACAACAGCATGTTAACAAATCTCCCCAGCACCGAGTGGACAGAACTCCTGAAGTGTTGTTATTGGGAAAAAGATGGCAACCCAAATTGTGGAAAATGATGGCTCAGTCTGTACTTGGATGGGCTTGTCCTTTATGAAGAACATGTTAGTATTTCTTCTCATGAAAAGGAAATTATTTCCAGTAAATTCACTGTCAGTCAAAAGCATTTTTAATAAACATGGAGAGAGTGCAGATTGCACTCTTACACAATGTCCTGTGAAGGCTAAGAAAGCCTGTGAAGTTATGCTTCGAATGTGTTTCCATGTGGAAATAACCTGGCACCTAGCCCACAAAACAAACAGATACCTTGCAGTCTCACAGTAGAGCTATTTTGGGAACCACGATGAGTTCTAGAAGCTTCACAATAACATAAGAAATTTCTCCAGAGACACTACTTTATATTGCATTTAACAGGAACTGATTCTGGCCTCAGTCAACATCCTTTCTCTCTTCTCTTCCTCTGTAAGGAAAAATTTACTTATAGTGATACAGCAGCAGAGGCTAAATTAAAGAAAAAAAATAAAAAAAAACCAACTTGGGAAGAAGGCAATGCATGCTAAGCAACAAAACGCACTCTGTATTTCAGGTCACTTTTTGATCCAAGGACAACAGACCTTCCTAGCTGTTCTGTGACAGCATCCACTTGTAGCCATGCATATGTTCTTAACTTGGAGATTTACTAAGGCATCAGACTCATTTCTGTGAAACCCAGTTTAACTTCAGTGCTGTATATGTCTGATTCTCCAAGGTGCCAATTACAATGCTGGAAATGGATTCACCATTTCTTGGAAGTGGCATTACAGAGAAACACTAAGTAATTAAAAATAATTTTTAAAAATTAAATATTTGCATTCTAATACTAAATTCTTAGAATCTCTGTAACAGGCTCGATGACCCACTAGCTAAAGAGGATTTTCAATAAAAAGGCTAAGGAGCATATACATATTTTTATGCTTTGAAATATCTGTATCTAACACTATTCTGGTAGAACAAAGCTGCACGGCCAAAAAGTCTGGTAGCACCTAAATTTTATCCTCTTTCATCCTACAGCATAGGTATACATTACAGATTAATTAAAAAAAAAAATCTTTTCTTGCATTTGTTCATCTGTTTGTCATTTAAATTCTTTGTGAGAAATAAATATTCTTCAGTCAAGGACAACAGAAGAAAAGATAAGTCATTTCTCACCTTACACAAAAATTCATATAGTTTTGGATATAGCCTGACTTGTATGTGAGTGATTCTGGCAGGTTCCTTTTTGAACCTGCATTTTATTCTTTTATCTTTATTTCATAGACTATTTATGTTTGCAGCTTAACTTCATCCATAATGGCATTTTAGGCATTCATAAAAAACCTCATGAATGTGGCTGGAAGCAAGTACTCATCTCTCCAAGTAGTTTTACGAGAAAAACTCTCAGGGTAGCTCCGCAGGCTGGATGTCCCACTGTTTTCTAATCCTCTTGCTATTACTTGACTCCATTTTCTAGAAAACTGTGCCCTTCATTTATTTTGCGTCAACACTGTGATTGCGATTACTTTTCTCCTCCTTTATCAACTGCAGGCTTCTAGTTATCTGCTAGCATAGCTGAAGTTGGGTATTGAGCTGAAAACGTTATTAGGTTGCATTGCTGGAAGAAAAGAAGGCACGACAGCATGTCTAGAGTCAAACCACTGTAGCTATAGAAAGAGGAAAAATTTCAGAACGAATTACAGCTCTGTGAAAAGGCAGTCTGCAGCATTCAATACCATACTCCAATAAAGGATAGATGTTTGCGATATTAGACTTCACTGAGTAATATGAATTAAAAGCTTTTCTGGTTTTGCAAGCAATTATCGAAAGGTTATAAAAAGTCCAGCTCCAACTCTCCTTTTATTTATGCTTCATAGTGGGATTCATGTATCATGTTCTCAGATTTTATTACCTTACCTGTCAAGAAGTAAGGAAACAGCTATTTCAACCAAACCGCTCAGTTAACAAGCTCAAGTCTGTATGTTCAGCAACTGTTCACTCAATGCATGAAAACTGTAGCTTGCCATACACCCCATAAGTTATATTCACAACTTCTTCTGAATAGTTCATTGTAGTTACCGCAGGTTCAGCTATGTAACAAGCTAACACAGCTATCCTCCCCTTACAGGAATATATTCTTATTGTACTGATAACTGCTTAATACATAAATATAAACCCATCAGATTACGTAAGTGACAGACAATACCATACCTCATTTAAAGATCTTTAGAAAAAAGAGGTCCCTGTTTAGATTGCACCAAATCAGAATCATAGAATCATTTAGGTTGGGAAAGACCTTTAAGATCATCAAGTCCAACTGTAAACCTAGCAATGCCAAGTCCACCACTAAACCATGTCCCTAACCACCACATCTACACGTCTTTTAAATACCTCCAGCGATGGTGACTCATCAGCTTCCTTAGGAAGCCTGTTCCAACGCTTGATAACTCTTTCGGTGAAGAAATTTTTCCTGATATCCAATCTAAACCTCCCCCTGGTGTAACTTGAGGCCATTTCCTCTTGTCCTATCACTTGCAACTTGGGAAAAGAGACCAACACCCACCTCGCTACAGCCTCCTTTCAGGTAGTTGTAGAGAGCAATAAGGTTTCCGCTCAGCCTCCTCTTCTCCAGACTAAACAACCCCAGTTCCCTCAGCCGCTCCTCATAAGACTTGTTTTCTAGACCCTTCACCCAGCTTCGCTGCCTTTCTCTGGACACGCTCCAGCACCTCAATGTCTTTCTTGTAATGAGGGGCCCAAAACTGAACAAAGTATTCAAGGTGCGGCCTCACCAGTGCCAAGTACAGGGCCACAATCACTTCCCTACTCCTGCTGGTCACACTATTCCTGATACAAGCCAGGATGCCGTTGGCCTTCTTGGCCACCTGGGCACACTGCCGGCTCACGTTCAGCCGGCTGCCGACCAGCACCCCCAGGTCCTTTTCTCCCAGGCAGCCTTCCAGCCACTCTTCCCCAAGCCTGTACCCTTGCATGGGGTTGCTCTGACCCAAGTGCAGACTCGGCACTTAGCCTGGTTGAATCTCATACGGTTGGCCTCAGCCCGTCGATCCAGTCTGTCCAGATCCCTCTGTAGAGCAGATCGACACTCCCGCCCAGCTTGGTGTTGTCTGCAAACTTACTGAGGGTGCACTCGATCCCCTCATCCAGATCATTGATAAAGATATTAAACAGAACTGGCCCCAAAACCGAGCCCTGGGGAACACCACTTGTGACCGGCCGCCAACTGGGTTTAATTCCATTCACCGAAACTCTTTGGGCCTGGCCATCCAGGACTGTTTTTACCCAGCAAAGAGTATGCCCGTCCAAGCCATGACCAGCCAGTTTCTCCAAGAGAATGCTGTGGGAAACGGTGTCAAAGGCTTTACTAAAATCCAGGTAAACAACACCCACAGACTTTCCCTCATCCACTAAGCAGGTCGCCTGAGGTTGGGCCACTTACATTCAGTATGCCGCATTTCCATGATCTTTACATGGTACGCTAATACCAATTGATTACCTGGTTTCTAAACTATTTTAGCAGTATGTTTTTACAATTTTCCTTCTACATGTATGGGAATCCTTTTTCATTTCTTATTACTTACAGGAGAGTTTATCTTAATCCATATACGTACGTAGTGCATGATGTAAGGTTCACAGTTTGGTTAGCACGTTGTCAGAGTTGAATTAAATAATTTACATCACAGAGCATTAACGCATGGGCTTTGGCAATACATCTCATGCCATCTGTTTGAAAAGTTTTGAGAGCTCAGAGATTAGTCAGACAGAAATATTCATTCTTAATTGGAATGCATACTGTGATACTTCATTTGCCAGTAAGCCACAAGGGAAAGCAAGCTTTGAAGTATTAATTCACTTCACAAAAGAATAAACAAAAATAATCTGGTGGATCTTCTACAGGGTCAGGTGAACAAACTAGACAAAACCAAGAACTAACTTAAAACTGTTGAGAGACCTTTTACAATTCAAGCCCTTTGGGAAAGGGATAAAAAAATACATGCTACTCAGCTTGGTTTATATTGCCATATGTAGAGAACCAGGTCAAATGGTAAAACATCTGATAATATTTTAATTCTAGGCTCTGCAGATTTTGTCTATTCATAACTTGGAGAGAACTTCTGAAGCAATTTTATTTTAGGTGAAGGCTCATGAGAAAACCCAGGCTGCATCAGGCTACACCCACAAAATAATCTCTAGCAAGAAAAATCTTGTAAGTATTACTTTCTTTAAGGTTAACAGTACTAAAATCCTTTGACCTGGTTAAAAACAGAGCCTGGGCTCAAGGTAAACACCACATGAAACAGAGGTTTTTTTGAGCACGACAAAGCCCTGAGCAGACCAAGGTGGAAACGTTCACACAGTTAAAGCCTGAGAAAGGGCGTCCAGCACCCTAATGGTGGATGATTGTCTGCTGAAGGAAGCTGAAATATTGCCTAAGAAGAGGAAATCAACACATGCCTGATAAGAGCTCAACACCTAGAAGGAAAATATAAAAAATTGTGTAAGATTTTGATGACAAAAAGATTAGAGTGGCTGATGGGTAAATATGATGGACATAGGGGTTCGTGAGCGGTAAGGGAAGAGACCAAGGTACAAACAAGGTTTACATTTCTTTTCAGAAGTCTCTCAGGTGGTTTGTTTCCTGAGGGCAAGCACTTGTTTTCCAGATCTAATGACTTCAATCAGAAATTCTCTCATTTTACTTTAAACAAGATGTGGGAAAAATAACTTATTGATGAGTTATGATGTCACATGCTTTCCAGGCGTTCTTAGGCTTTATATAAGATATTCATTACTATCACATTATTGACAGTTCTGCACAGGAGCTCACTACAACAGCAGCAATATTTCACACACGGAACTATTTCTGATCACAGGGCTGCTGCTGGCATGTGAACTTCCTAAATCGATATTATATTATCCTAAGTAAATAAGAAATGCCATTGTTAAAGCAGTAAATGAAGTTCATTTCAAACAATGAGGAAACAACATCTGCAGAGGGACAGACGGTCTATCGATTTTCCAAAGATCTCCTCTATGCAGTCCTACTACATCACTCTACAACAGAGTGTACGCAAAGGCCTTCATTGCTTCGGACAGTAATTTATACTCCTTCATCAAAATCACATGCTTCCTGAAAAACTTCCTGGACTTACAGCACGCTGCTTTTATTTAAGCAGACCCACTGCTGCTACATTGCTTAAAGCTGACGCTTGCTTTGCAAGACACAAGCAATCGAGTATGTCTGTCAGTTCACAGAGAAAGGGCTACTTGGTAGCTGAAGCGGAACGTGATGGTTTAACACAGGGGAAGACCATAGGAAATAAAAGGGGCGTTTGGATGCCCACAATATTAAGAGACCTAGCTCCTGAAATGTATTAGCTTTTGCCAGCGCTGTTCTCTCAAAATGTAGTCAAAGCCCTCATATCCAAAGGTAATAACTTAGAAGACATGGGTAACCACCTGCTGTGAAATGTTTTCTAATGTGCAAGAAAGTATGCTTGAATCTAATTTAATTACCTTGGGCATGCCAGAAGAGGTATCCTTTTCCATTTCTCTTTCTTTCAGAATAATAATTAAGCATTTTTTATTATGAGACTAGCTTTGATCCCAAATTTACACCAGCCGTCATCACCATCACTTGAAAGCACTCCTGTCGTTTCCACTTCTTTGTTTAACAAACTTGGAACACAGGCTAATCTCACCCAGATCGCTTCACCTGTTCGTTAAGAAATTTGATATATACAGGGAGGGAGAGACAGAGATAAAGTGACATGATGCATCAAGCTCCTTATGCCAACAAGTTTTTTCATGGAAATCACTATTTGGCAAATGAACAAGTCAGATTACTGAACAATGTGCCGCCCCCAGTATTTTGTCTATAGGGTATTATGTAACAGCTGCTCTACTGACAATAGTTTCCCTTTCTGGGGGGAAGGTAGGTAGGCAGTAGAAAGCAGTTTCACTTTTAGCTCAAAGAATCTTATTCCCTGGTCGGGAAACATAAACCTAACGGAAAAGGAGATTACCAACTTATTGGATCGACAATGTTGAGCTCATTCTAAAACTTCAGTGTTAGCATGAGGTGTCCAAATCCAATATTTTGATGTCTGGACAGAGGGATGCAATATTTTAGTGCTGTATATACATCCATTAAATAATGGAACAAGAACAAGCTTGTAATGCACTAGCTTTGCACGACAACAATTTAATGAAGGCAGTCATGCTAGTCTTCAGTAAAGATAATACTCCAGCCATGTTTCAATACCATGCTTATATATTACATCATATGTATAAGCAAGAGAGAAATTCAGGACGTTCCATATGAAACTGGCAAAAGTATGAAGTACAGCAGGAGTTTTGGAAGCAAAACCAATGCTCAACGAATTCCATTCATCTCTGTGAAGGAGAAACATAATTTTCCCTCAATTCAAAATAAGCTGTGTTTTATTCCACAACTTAACAGAGGCTTTAAGAAAACACACAGCTCCATTGATCCACTTGGCTTTCCTATCACAGGGTACTCAGGCTCATATGTCAGAAAAGGCATATTGTTTAATGATCAAAGCCAAGGGACTGGGAATCAAGCCACCTGGCCTATTTTACAGGAAAAAAAAGAAAATATATATATATATATATATAAAATAGATTAATTGATTAAGGATAGGCTGGGACTGTTACTTGCTCGGGTGCTTACCAGAACAGGAGCTCACAAGGCCTTTGCACTTCTGCAGCAACGCTAATAACTAGGCACAATCTCAACCTTTACCTTCTCCCAAGGCCAAGCCTGTATATGGCTGGTATTTTGTACGTAAACCATTAAAAAAGTAAGAGGGAGGATGAGGAAAGAAGTTCCCCTGGAGGGTGGCTAATTTGCCTCTAGCTCTGAGAGAAGCAGAAATGCTAACGGAGACCTGCACCTTCCTTTGGAGTGGCACTTGCCTGCCTGCTATTAGATGTGATGCTCTCTTGTGCGCACAGCGCCACAGCACGCTTGCATCTAGAGCTTTGCCTCCTGAGGGCCTGATTTTTACATTTTCAGCCTTCAGCCTTCACAAAATGCTGAAGTTCCTTGCATGTGCACATTAGTCTCATGACTAGGAATAATAAACACATAGTATAGGTTTAGATGAACATACAGGTGCAGACCGTCCAAAAACCATATCACTAGTCAGGTGCAAGGCTTCTACAGCAAAGACAAGAGTCAGAGACTGTTCAGATGTGTCCTGTGGTAAAATCTGACTCATTCCATGGATTCTGATCCATCAACATGGAAAGTAAAACAACCTAAATAAAACTGCCTGGTTTAAACCACCCGTGAACAAATCAGATACTGAAAAATCATAATTGCTTCTAGAAAGCTCATTAGAACAGAACACAAATTTCTAGAATTTGCCAAGTTTGATCTCATTTGCCATGTCACAGGATAAAAGTCTGCAATGATAATCCGGTGTTTGTTCATCCACAGAAATTTGTGAATCTGTACAGCACTGCCATTGAGGTTCACAAGGTCTTAACATTTTGGAGACGCTACAGTTGACCAGTGTCCAATCTTTCTGCTGGGCAGATCCATGCAGCACTGCCTGTTGTCAGGGGCTGCCGTGCCTTGCTCACCTCAGCAGTTGCCTCGTGTGTGCACACTCCGAAACCGCACTGCGTTGGGGCGGCAGACCCGAGCCCCGCTTCGCTGAGCAGGCAAGGCAGCACTGGGCTGCTCTTGCCCTCCACCTGCTCACTCCTACAGACTCACCTTCCCACAGGCACCTCAGGCTCACACTGCAGTGGCTTGCGAAGTGAACCAACTGGACCTGTGGCAACCTTCTCCCAGCTGCCACCTGCTCCGGGGGAAAGAGAGGGGATCTGGCCCTCCTACTGCCCATTATCAGATCGCATGCCTTTCAGCATTCCCAAAGATGATGCCACCATGGGCTGGATAAATGATCTTGGCAGGCTACAGGCAGTCTATAAGCACCTGTGGTAAATGAGTTATTTCATCGGGAGGTTTGGAGTGCTTTATTAATGACGGAAAGGTAATAATGGCTTAAAATGCTGACACATTCAGATCCAGCATGAACAGCATCCAAACAATTAACAAAGCTTTTCTGAACTCCTTTTCCAAGCAGGCACATAATTAGTGTCTCCTCCTAGGGACATTTTTTCGCCCAAATCCTCTTTACTTTTGTCAGCAAACACTGAAGACTATTCCTGATCCTCCTATCATCGTATGAGACTACACCTTTTATTGCTGCCTTAGCACCAACAAAAGAAATATTAAACGCATTCTGGTGCCTAGCTTACTTTCTCCCTCTAGTTACAATTAGATGCTTCAGCTCACAAAGCAGTGAGCTGCTGGCTTTTTTCCACTACCACCAAGCTCTGTTTTCAGATCTCACACAATCACCCTGGAATTGTAGGAAGTCATTTCTATCTCTCATTCTTGATCTAAAACAGATGGAAGTGGAATTCCAGATTTTGACTTGTATAAGTGAAGAGTAATTTAAAATAATAAAGCTCAAGGGCCAGATTACATGCAAGGAAAGCAACTGTGGGAAGCCCTTGGAGGGCATGAGATAGAAGGAAGGAACAGACAAGAGAAGAGGCCAGATACAGTAGTCCACATGAACATAAAGTTTTCTTCAATCTGTTTCAAAACAATTACACAGTGAGATCTTTTAGTACATGCTTATACTTAAGCACAAAGATAAATTTCCTGATTGTACAATGCATACTAAGTGTATTTATTTGTACTAAGGCTTTTAATTCACACATTTCATTGTGAAAGCACAGTCAGACAAGTATATGATCAGCTACTATGGGGCAACTTCATTTGTGAGCAAAGACTCTGACTGCAAATACTGCAATTCAGGAGGAGCTTCTGGTAGAAAACAAAACAAAACTGGAGACACCTGAACAATAATGAACCATTCAGATTTTAATTACCTTTGTGCTAGTTCAAAACAGCATTGTTTTTCTACAATTTTTATCTGAGAACCACAGTACAAAATGTTTAATTTTAATCTGCTGTAGAGTTATAACATTTGACGTGAAGAAGCTTTTTCTCTAACCTACTACTAAATCAGTTCTTTGTTTCTGCAGTGAGCACAGGACTGTGAGGGCCTGATTCCAAACTAAGTACCCTGCAATTTTATTGAAAGTTAAGGCAGGAAACATACAGCACCACGGAAAGGAGAATATTTCATTTTGTCCCACTTGTACCACATCATGTTTATAAGAATATACAATTAGGCCATAAGTCTTGGAATATCTCAGGCAGGACTAAATTACTTTTATAGAACAATTTATCTTTAATTATATTCAACAGAGGAGGGATAGACCGAAATAGCTTTGTATGCAAAGATGTCAAAGAAAGATATGGAATATGTAAATGAGTGACCTTAGAAATGGACCAAAATAACACAGAGTCCAGAAGTACAGCTTTTTAAAATGTTCCCCTACTGTCTCCTTGAGTAATAAATTCATCACCATATTTAGCATTCTCATTAGCCATCCATACAGCACAATCTTCCCCATACCACTCAGACTAATGTGGAAAGGTACTCTATTGGTGAAGGGCAAGTCCCTTCAGCCACCTCAGGACAATAACCTTAGCCTCAATTAACTTGCCAGTTTTGAAACTCATATTTCAACTGGGACTCAGCCTAATATCACAGCTCATGACATCCCAATAGACCTCGAAAACATCAGCTAGTAGTGAAACTTTCTCTACTCTATTGTCCATAGCAATACAGTTGTTACCAAACCAACAACACTACAATACCCATATTTTAACTTCATTCCCCTAGCACTGGGCTGGAGATGGATATTTCAGAACACAAAATATTCAAGACCAAAAGTAAAAAAACACACAGAAATGTCTGGCATAAAAGGCTACCTGGCCCTGAATATCTCCTTACTTTAGGATGGCGTTAATGCAGCCATCCTGTTTTCTCACAATATCCCGCAATACTGCCTTTCTCTAGAAAGAAATCTAGGTGTCTCTTGAATTCATTTATGCTTTTAGCTTCAAAATAGCTTCCCCATAATTTATTGCATATGTTTATCATCCTCTCATGAAACACCCCAAAGAAATGGACAAAAGTTCTCAAGCTGACATCTGGCTGTCTCTTTCTGCTTCTCCTTGGCCTTGCCCGCATACACACTAAGCTGACTGAGCTACTGATGGAGTTTTCTTTTCTCTCCCCAGTGAGAAATTCAGAACCAGCAGCCCTCTGTCTCTCACCTTATTAAAACAAAAACAAAAAAACAACAAAAAAACCCCCAAACCACAACTGTGAAGTTGCAAGAATTTTTTAAAATAAATTACATGCAACCTATCACTTTTATACTATTAAAATAGGTATTATTTCCTTCAACAGTTAAACACTTTAGAAGTACTATTATCCAAGACCAACAAAGACCAATAATACAATCTCAGATGCTCAAGTCTCACATACATTGAAGAACAGCATAAACAGGGCACATCCTGGTCCTTGTAATAAAGTTTGCCAGACATGTAGTTTCACATGACTCTTCTTTATACACCAGTAGAAGGAAATTAATTCAAAATAATCCATTTAATGTTCATAGCATTAAACTCTGCCCCAAGAAAAATGAGTTCACTCTTGAATTTATCGCAGTACCTTGGCATTCAGAAGAATCATAGAAGTTGTACATTAATCTCTTGCCCACTCTACCTGTAAGGTGTTCTGTGAGGGACAATGTGCTCTTCCACTCAGAGGAATGCTAGAGCTGGATCCACAGAGAAAATCCACAGTATCTCAAAGGGCCATTCTTTCATTGCATTTTCTGATACAAGCTAATTTGGCTACCTTATTTTCACTGAGACCTCAAAAGAAATCTAGATAATATTAATAGCAGAAAACTGATGGAGAACAGTAGAATCCCACGTTGGAACTTGGCTGCCAATTTCATGACACTGCAGAACATTGCCCTTCCATGGCAGAGCCATCAGTGTGCATAGACTCATGAAGAACAAGGGCTACTCTCTATGAACAGCTACTGCACCAAAGAGTATCTGGCCACTCAGAACAGATGTAATATAAATTCCTCCTATTTGCAGCACATCCGTCCATACAGGAGCTCTTATGGCTACAAGGAAATAGAAATCCTAAATTAAAGCAGAACTTGACTGCTTTATTTTGCACAAATACCTCAGAGCAGAAATAGAAGGAACCCACAGTATTATTTGATCAGTCTAACACCATCTCATAGTGTAGTTAACTCCGTAGTAGAAGTTAACCTTCCACTTGACCTAAGTGTCACAGATTAAATTACACTGGACAAATGAAGGGAACTTGGCCTTAAGAAATTATTTAATCTTAGTCCTTTGAAAAAGAAAAGGAAAAGAAAAGAAAAAATAAAAAAGATCAATCGCGTATAACTGCTTAAAGGAAAACTGCATCACCAGTGATTTTATTGAGGGAGGAGGTATGAAATATTCCTGTAGCTGATGACTGAGAAACAATTTCCCTTCTATTTTGCCACAATACATGACATTTTCTTTAAACACATCCCATTAAACATTGTTCTGAAAAATCCTTCAGTTACTGAAAGGGTTTCTAAGGAGCTCAGAGCACTGGAATTTCAAATCCCATAGGAGAATTTGGTTAAAAAGACAGATGTGGTCATATTCATGAAAGCTTGTTTTCCATATTCTTAATCACCTCCAGACATTGTAGAAGTCATATTGTGCAAGAAACATATAGTAACATATGCTTTGTTTGCTGCCTACAGTGTGTGTTACATTCCAAGTAAGGATTAAGTATCTGTTTGGGAACCAAACACAAACCTCATGCTTTTTCAATAGCTAGAGAGTCCTAAGATTGATAACATTACTGAATATAGTTGAGAATTAATTATTTTTCTTTTGCAGAGCAAAGAAATTAATTATCTAATTTAGAAACCACAAAATCTATTTTACAGACTTTTGGCTATATTACCCATAAAAAAAAAAAAAAAACCACAACAAAAACTGAATCCAGGATCAATATCAACAGAAGTCCACCTCAAAGGTAATAAAAGTCAGGAATTTATTCCTGTTACAATCTTCACATGAAGCACACAAAAAAGCTTCTCTTTCTGATGCTCAAACTCTGTTAGTGAAGAGCTTAAAAAAGAAAAAATAAGCAAAGCCTTCTGCCAAGCAGTTTTCCTAAAAAACTTTGTTAGCACATAGCATAAATAATAGTTCTTTCTTTCCTTTCGCTGATATTTTGAGGCAATTGTTACCAACTGAATGAACACATTGATAAAGCTTGCTGTCAAAAAAATAAATGAAGTCTGAGACTTACAGATGTTTTTATGGGGAAAGGAATGATTAGCAGGTGAAGTTAAATAGATACTGCCTCATTAAGCTGTCACATTACATTTCATTATTGTCTTTCAGTTTCTAATGAGATGAGAACACTAAATGTTTACCAAATTACCATAAAAAAAAGCTCAAAATGATTCCATTAGCCAATGAAAATTTGCTCCTGTGACACAGCACAAAAAAAGCAAAACCAATCTCCGTGTCTTTCCTTGCCTACTTTTTGATGAACATAAATAAAGAATAATCACAAATACCATGCCACACTCGCATGGTACAATTGTTGACAACTTAAGTCAAGAAAAAGAAACAGCAAGTGTTGATTATATCAACAAGTTGCTTCTCTACAAAATAAAGACAACCATCAAAGAAATACCGATATGTTTCAAAAAAACCGAATTGCCAATTGGAAATGTGTTGTTAGCAATTTTCCCTATTCACAAAAATAGCCACAACTCAGCCTTTCTAATTGGAGGGCTAGTCAAGTCTGTTTCTGCAAAATTTTAAGTCAGCACCTTTCAGCATCCTCATAATATTTCTAAGGAGAAAGCATGCTAAATGCACTGTTACTGCTTCACAAGGCAATATCTTTAATGAAAAGATATTTTCAACCTCTATTCATAATCCTCTTCCTTTCTTACGTCATTTCATTGACCAGGAAATGATAGCTCAGTCACTGAAACTGCAAGCAAAAGTAGGCTAAAGCAAACATTCAAGTTTTCGCAACTTTTTGATACTTAACTCTTGACTTGATTTCCCACAGTATTGTTCCGTAAACCTTTTGTTTCATTCTAACACCTCATAATGAATTCAGATAGCTTTTCTGTATGGGTTGTTTGATTTGGTTGCGGTGGAAAATTCTGTATAGCTTTGATTTATACTCCATTCCACATACAAATTTGAGGGAACAGGTCGTTCTAGATGCAGTACATGACAGTTTTCTGCTGTTTTCCAGATGGGTGTTGTCTTGAAGATTTCAGTTTATTTTTATGTTTTCCTGTATATTACAGTGACTAGGCACTGAAAGGTTCATGTATCCAGTTAAAGACTAACAAATCAGTTAGGATCAAATTATAGGTCAAAAGAGATTCATTTAAAAATAAGATTTTAAGGACACTAAATTGACATAGATTAAGCAAACGCAGTGAATATGCTATGAATGCAATTTTAAAAGATGCATAGACTATTTCTCTCACAAGAACAGATCTCTCAAACCACATATATCTTTTATTCCAATCCTTACTTACATTCATACTTGATCACTGAGGACTGTTGTTCAACACCAATCTTTTGTCAGATGTGCTACTTCAGTATCTGAAGTTGTGACAGCACTGAGTATGACTGTTAACTATACCTTGAAAACTAATATAAGGAACAAACCGCAAGTTTCTAATTATTTTCCACCAGCTTTGTCACAAATTACATTGCAGGAAAGTATCTTTACACTCATTGCCTTCCACACACACCAAAAAGCCCTGCAAAGCATGCATTAACAGAACTTTATTCCACATTCCTTGATCTTAATCTCCCATTGCCTTTTACTTCCCTGTACTTTTCCCAAATAGAATTCCTCTAACCCTTCTCTTCAGAGACAATGGGTGGATTAGTAATTATTGTAATTTCTTTTTGTACTGTTTGTCCACTGCAAAGTGAGTGTAATGAAACAGAGTCTACAGCTGAGATCATCTGTCATCTGGGTTCTGGAAATAATCGAGCTGTTGCCTCAAAAGCTAGAAGTTACATTATACAAATTATTTGACACTGTGCAAGTCTGAATGATTGCAGCAAAGAATAGACCTCCAGACACGATTGCCACTGAGTAGTAATGTGCTGACAATGTTTTTCTTTAAACAAGGTGTTAATTTCTCAGAAGTTTTCCGTGGTCAGGATAAAGAGAAGCAAGTCAGCTACAGAGTGGATCCCCATGAGGCTCCAGGACAGGCTGGCCTCAACAGTTGTCTGTTGACACTTGCTGATCTAAGGACTTTGTCAGAGGAGATCGTTTCCCAGGTAAACACTTCAAAGGGCTGGGGAAAGGAAAAAGCCAGACTGAGAAGCTCTTTACCATTACAGCTCATTAAACTCTGGATTGGGTCTAGACAGCTTGGCAAGCAGTGGGCAAAAAGAGAGAAGCAAGAAAAATGAGACTCCTCTTCAGCAAAGCACGGATTGTACTGCCTCCTCTTCCTCTTGTAGACAGCAAAAACTACTTCAAAGACAAACCCTCCTACAACCTGCGAAGGTAGCCCCAGGAAGGAGGGCTCTGCTACCACTGTCACTGCCACAGTAGCCTGGCGGCCAGCTGAAAGGCAGGCATCCTGCTCACTCCCAGCAGACCTGTCCAACAGAGGAGAGCTCAGCTTAACGCCTGGGGACAGCCCAGGAAACTTTCCGTGTTACTATTTCAGCAGTCAAGCCACCCCGTTCATCAGTATCCCATCTCTTTTATGGAGAAAGACTAAGTGTTATGGAGAGGGCTACTAAAGTTGTTTTTGTTTTGTTTTGTTTTCTGGTGGTTGTTGGTTTGGGTTTGGGTTTTTTTTGTGGGGAGCAGCATCACTATTGCCTTGCATCAGTAAAACCATATTCAAGCTATCAAAACAAGAGAAGTTAACCTGAATCCATATGTCAGGCCAGTTCCATCAGTGTAAGAAACAAAACGAAGAAGAATGAAGAATTATTTATGCTCTCAAATCAGCCTTCACTTCAAGCTTTCAATTCAGTTATTCTTCTGGGTGCTATATAGCTGTATGTTTAATATTTCTAACTAAAAATAAAAGGGTGGTGAAATCTAATCTTATCTACTCAAATTCACAAAGTATATTAGAATAAAATATACTCAAGTTCACTTCAGGTCTTATGAGAAGAAATAGACAGTAATAAAAATTCTTATAATAGAGAACCTTTTAAATAAGTTATTCATGATTATAAAATTTCTCCTAAGGTATGAGTGCTCATTTTTTCAATTCCATCAAAGGCTATGTGTACAGAAAGCTGTACAGCCCTCATGGTAACAGGTAGGCCAGAGACAGTTTTCCAAAATAAAATATTGGTGGCAAAAAAAATTCCTTCATAGCTCTATTTGAACAAGTCCAATACCTGATGGCCCCATTCAGCTATCAGTATCCACTCTCACAACTTTCCCACATCCCTTGCCTCAGTTGGTTCTAGTATCAAACTAATAACAGCACTTTTAAAAAAAAAAAAGAAATACTTGAAACTATTTAGCTCATTTATCATAAAATCTTAGAATCATTAAGGTTGGAAAAGACCTCTAAGATCATCAAGTCCAATTGTCAACCCAACACCACCATCCCTCCTAAACCAGGCCCTGGAGTGCCACATCTACACCTTTTTTGAACGCCTCCAGGGTTGACGACTCCACCACCTCTCTGGGCAGCCTGTTGCAATGCTTGATAACTCTTTCGGTGAAGAAATTTTTCCTGATATCCAATTTAAACCTCCCCCTGGTGTAACTTGAGGCCATTTCCTCTCATCCTATCGCTAGTTTCTTGGGAGAAGAGTCCAACACCCGCTTCACTACAACCTCCTTTCAGGTAGTTGTAGAGAGCGGTAAGGTCTCCCCTCAGCTTCCTCTTCTCCAAGCTAAACAGCCCCAGTTCTCTCAGCCGCTCCTCATAAGACTTGTGCTCTAGACCCTTCACCAGCTTCGCTGCCCTTCTCTGGACACGCTCCAGCACCTCAATGTCTTTCTTGTAATGAGNTGGTTGGCCTCGGCCCGTAAATCCAGTCTGTCCAGATCCCTCTGCAGAGCCTTCCTACCCTCGAGCAGATCGACACTCCCGCCCAACTTGGTGTCATCTGCAAACTTGCTGAGGGTGCACTCAATCCCCTCATCCAGATCATTGATGAAGATGTTAAACAAGACTGGCCCCAAAACCAAGCCCTGGGGAATACCACTTGTGACCGGCCGCCAACAAGCTCATTACAGCATTGTAATCACTTTCCTTAATTCATTAGGTAGGTATAATTGACCTTGAATCTTATCTTCCGGTAAAAAATTACTCCTCCTTCCTGTAAGAAATTACTCCTGAGAGTCTGGAGCCCTATAAATGAAAAAAATGAATTTTTTCAATTTTTTTTGTTTTAATGGAAATGGAAGCTAATGTAGTAAAAGACATCTGTAAATTAGTAAGAATTTCTTCTCCTAAAGTCCTGCAATCATATCAACTGTCAAACAGTGTTGCAGTCTCTATGTTGAATCATCATATCTCAATTACTGGGGCTGAAGGCATATCCAAAATGCCAGACGGCACTCTCCAAAAATATCCTTCAGTCAGGCTCTGCACTAAGATAACCACACATCTAAAATGAGTCAAAACTCTGGAGGCTACAACATTTAGTCAAGACACGCATGACAAGAACTTTGTCTCTAGGTTGATGATTACATTAATCTACAAAACGCTCTGTTTCTTTCATTGAAATGATTTCACAAGTTTACCTATGAATAAAAAACTACTCAGCAAGACAGGAAAAATAAATGAGTTGACAAGATGACAACTGAAGTTCCATATTTTCTTAACACTGGATGAACAGAGTAAAGAAAAAGACAAATTTTTTAAAAAGAAATGTAATAGCAGTATGGGACAACTGTGAATAATCTCTTTCCTGTGATGTATTTCCCTGAACAACTAAGGGTGGATAAAAGTTCCCTTAACAGAACAGGAAGACAACTGCTTCTTTAACCCCCTGATGACAGAAGCAAATTGTTTTGTAGCTATGGGGACATATTTGCCACAAATGTGCAAAACAGATCTCTTCCCCTTGATATACAGAGCTACAGCACTGCAGTTTCAATGATCAGAATTTTTATTCTCCTTGGCATGCTCCTTGGTGATATGAACGTTTTTTACTTTATAAAAAGTATCTAATTATTGAACTGTCCTCTTCTGTGGGCAAAAAACGCCACCCAATCTCTAAACATGATCTATCTGTTTCTCAGTTTAATTCTTTAGCCATACAAAAAACCGAAAACAAAACCCACTTTTTTTAAAAAAAGTGTTCTGATGTTAAACAAACTCCTTTGGAAACCATCCATATTACACGATGAAGGTGATTTTTTTTTTTTTTTGTCTGTTACTATTTTCTCAAGTCTGTTTCCAAATCTCTACTTCTCAAAAGCACATTCAGTGAAATCACTCAACTGAGTGATTTCCTACTCAACGCTAGGAATAAAGAGCCTATAATCTGGTTTTAAATTATTGAATTCTAAAAAGCATTTCCAGTTGTAGCAGCTACAGATACAATTAGGTTTTAACTATATAATATATATATACACACACACATAAGCTTTATCATCAAAACCTCCCCAAATCACATCTTATATTTACTTACATTATGTATTTGTTACGTCTGTGTTCTGTATGCATCTGTATAGGCTTTTTTGGTTTGGGTTCTTATTTCCCCTTCAGTAAGCATGTTTCAAGATGGAAGTGAGGGGGAGAATTAGAACAACCTTAGTGTTCACAAGAATGCCAATTACAGCTGAAAACCCTGAAAGCTGCACTTATCCGAGTGACCAGCAAAGCACAGAAAGTGGAAAGAAAGCAAGTCCTTCATGTTTTTTGCTCTGGCTATGACCTTTCTCTTGACATAACCAAAAAAGGATTCTGTTTATGACAGCAAACTCCATTACAGAGATCTTTGTCCAGTAGATACTGGCCTTAAACTGGCTGATTGATTCACACAGAAATATGAAAGTATCAATGTATCAGTCACATTCTTTTGTGGTTTGATACATGTTAGTTTTGGAAACACAGGAAACCTCTTCCTTCATGGAATGTTTGTAGGGGAAATTATTACTTTGGCTTTGGCCCTATCTTTAACTTTCTTTCTGAACCCACCTGGATAGATGAGACTGTCTAAGGACCCATATTTTTGCTACCTCAGGTTGCACTTTCCTCGGGAAAAATAAAATAAGCTTCTTACAATGTTAATGATGATTTCATCTTTAAGTAACAAGCTGAGGATGTCTTAAAAAGCCTCCGATGGATCCATCTTCAGATGCATTGTAAAATACTTTTCATTACCATACAAAGCAGTATTTTTGACTGATTTGTTTTGCCAGAACTTGTGCATCAAAGACAATGAGTCTGAGCCACAGTTGTCTTCAGGCTCTTCTGAACTCCTGCATATGGTTTTCCACACAGATTACAATTCATCCTGATGCACAGAGCTTGAAGAAGAACCTACTTTAGTCCTAACAGGAGTAATTTTTTTTTTTACAGGGATACTTTTTGTTCTTTGCCTTTGCATATATTCATTGGGCACCATGGTATTTTAATTCTGGTGATTTATATGTGATATAACACCTCTCAGTTGATTCTGATGTGTGAATGATAATTGCATCTTCTTACAGGTCCAAAAATGAAGAAATTTGGCACAAAATTATGACAGACAAGTGAGCATAAGAAAAATCCAGTATGTGAATCTTGTCTTTCCCCTGACAGAGAATCAGACTGAGGTGATCTTTGAGGAGGTGGTCAAGTAGGATAAGAATCCACATGGTGCAGGGTGGGGTGGGGTAGAAAATAGTCATCACTGATAGAGAAGGAAGAGTCTCTAGGTCACCCGTACAGGTGCTAATATCTATATGTGCCTGAAACATACCTTGACACCTATGAGATCACCACCTGTGGAATGAAAGTCAGCTGTGACTAAATAATAAAGCAATTTACAAGCCTGAAGGGCAGAGAGCTTTTCTTCACCCTTTCGTGGTCAAAATTAGAGCTTGAACAAGTGTCATTGGATATGGTGGTACAGAATGGGGAATATAACTTCCTGCATTATAGAAACACAGTAAGAGAATCACATACTTCAGAAATCATAACTTCACTGTTTCATTACTAATTTACCTCCTCCATCCTCCCTCTGATAATGTGATAAAATAATTTACACCGCAGCAAGGACAGGAAGAAGCTATATGCTATGGAATCTCCATTCTAAAGAGCACTCTATATTAAATGTTAATATGCCTTCCTCGGTATTGTACAGGGTATATAGACAGAAAGAAAAGAAAATATGACTCACATTTTCCACTCAATTTATACAAAGGCTTCCATTAACATACCAACAACTAAATGCCTGCAGCAAGGAGAGCATAACCTCTTCACCAGTAAATGTAAACTATATGTCCGCATGCACACGCATCAAGAGGGTCTGATTACACCCAGTGTAATTAGAAACTCAAATAGTTTATGATATCTAAACCCAAGATGCATACATCGTCTTAGGACCATATCCTATCCTTGGAAGGATACTCACGGGTTGCACGGATTTCCACGTTTCATTGAAGCACTGCAGTAAAACAGATTTTGATAGTGGTTTTCATATTTCAGTAGCATTTGGCTCTAGCACATTGTAATGAAAATATAATTTATATTAAGCCTCACTGCACAGCCCCAGATATTGACAAATTCAAATTCAAACCTATCCTCTTCTATGCCTGCCCTTAGGGGGTTCATCTAACTGCTGATCTTCTGATTAATAAACAAATGGATGATTATCAACCCATTGCTGTCAATTTATGAAGTGATACTTTATCTGTCTTTCAGGAAGCAATGATTTCTCAGCCTTTCTCAACTTTCACTACATCATAAAAGCACCTCTCCATCACAAACACTACTGTGTACCTGGGAAGATGTTGTTCATCACCCCTCCCACCATATGTCTATGGACAGCAGAGAGTATGAAAACCTAACTCTCAGTTCTAATGAGGATATGCTGGTATAACACCAAATAAAATTAGTGGTACTTCACTCTTCAGCTTCAGTGTTAGACTTACCTAAGAATAATCGAAATTGCCTCAGAAAAAAAGGTAGGGGAGAAGAGAAGGGGAAATGGATGAGGCAAGACCATAGCTGTAACTCAAGGTACCACGTAATGGTTCCGACTTGGCTATTTGCAGCATGAGAAGCAAGTAGGTGAGCATGATGTGGCTTTACCTGCCCTGCAGGCCAGTAGGTACAGCCAGTCAGACCACTGTGGCTCCATTTCTCTACATGAACATCCAACACCAGTAAGTAGACATGACAGGAAGCCTCAACTGCAGCTCTCTACAACAGGTCCAGTGCCTTGTCCCCCTTCGGTGACAGGAGCAGAACAGCATTTGCGGTTTGGATAAGGGATTAATCCCATGGCAGTACACTACCCAACTCCCTGATTTCTTGGAGAGGGAGTGTGGAAAAGCTCTAAGGAATTCTACAGAGAATAAAGTTCTGGAGTAAGATTCGTATGATCATACACTGTGTGCTCTGATGTCCCTTGAATGATGCAAAGTATTTTATATTCATTAAGAACACACAAGAACCACTTTCATACTGAAGCATGAAGACTTTGCCTTGCGCCAATTACCAATTAAAGTCTGAATAAAATTTTCCAAATATTCTTACTCAATGTTACTACACTTATTTGTCTCTACAGATCTTACTATTTAAAAACAAAAATGAAAACAGTATTCAACAGTTCACTATTTCTTCTCCATATTACCGAAGTATCAAACCTGTAGAGTAAGCACTATCACTTAAACTACTACTACTATTTTGGCATGTAGTAGTCCAAGGACATCAGCCTTGGGTTCCACAGGAAAAAAAAAAAAAAGTCTCACCCCTTTTAGCCATAGAGTAAAAAAGCTATAAATATGATGGGCACTACTGCCAAAAGGGAAAGGTTCTTAGCAGAAACACCATCATCATCCAAACCACCCTTACCAAAAGCTAGCAGAGTTAGTGCTTATACTTCCTCATTCTTATACTTCCCTCATTTTCCATTTCAAGATGCCCCTTTTCTTCTAGAAAACATTTTTATGGAAGGGATTATTGTTTACCATTTGCATTTGCACAATAGGGCATTTTTTCAAGTGTTTCCTATATACTTGTTTACCATTGAGCAGAGAAAGAAAATAATTTTCTGTGGAATAGGAGTAGTTTTCAAGATTTAGTGTAAATCCAGAGGTTCGGGTGATTCATAAAGGGCCCCTATAAAAGCTTACATTTCAAATGCAATTCATGTAGCAAATCATCAGAACTATAGAAAAAGAGTAAGAAATCCTTGTGCAAATCAGCCGTATTATTCTCTCAACTACTACTGCTCAGAACAAATAGTCCAATGGTTACAGTTCAGACTATATTTAGGATAAAGTAAGCAAAAGGCATCCTGTTGAGAACAAGAAAGAATGGAAAAAAAAGATGACCATAATTTCCGAGAAAAGCTTAAGTACAGTTGTTGATGGAAACAGTTTTTCTTTTCCATAAGGTATATCCAAGGGGTTCGCAAATTTAAGTTTTCCTTGCTTACTTCTAGGCAGTGAAAAGGAAGAGAAACCAGACAGCTATCCATTAGGGGAAAGACTTTGATGTGTCTGCATGACTAATGAACACACCGATAAAAATCTATTCCTGTAAACTTTATAATCTATTTAACACGTACCTTATCCTCAGTGGAAGAGAGCACAGTCCTCCAGGATGTAACACTATAATGGAAACCTCTGTCAGAAGAAATGTGGTACATAGCTGAGGATGAGAAAAAAGCGTTCATACCCAGTACGTGTTTTACTGAACATATACCTATGCTGCCACATAAAACTCAATACTTTTAGGGAAAAGGTGGTTTGCAGGACTTTTAAAATTACTTTGAAAGCATGTTTTACTCAGACATATTTTTCAGAAGCTGTTCACTGACGCTATGCAGTTTCATTACAACAGTCAGCTTAGTTTGCCAAGTAGAAGCATTTTATTTTTTTTATTTTCCTGTTTCTGCAAATTTAGTTGTGTTTGAAAGGTGGTATTGCCTCTCTCACTCACATGCGATCTAATTTGGGGTGGATAGGAACAGACCATCTTTGGCCATCTTAGTCTTTTACTCCAAAAAGATTAAGCCAGCACACCTCAGAAGTGCAAGATGCCAAATCTTCTTGAGGAAAGACTCAGTTCATCAGCCAAAACTCAAATTAAAGTGCAAATAAAGCCAAGCCAACAGCTTCAGCCACTACTTACATCTCTGAACACACCAGCAGTTCTCCCCTCACTAGTATCACTTCAAGGGAAACACCCTCAAATGGTAGAAGCTAGTATCGTAGAAAAGGGGAACATGCTCTTCCACTGAGACAGATCAACTCCTCCAGATGCGAGACACTCATATTTTTAAATCAAAATCCTTCCTGGTCTAGCAAAATTAAACCCAAAGTTATTAAAGCTCAAAAAATGCATACAAAACACATACACATGCTCTTTCAAAAGACTAGGAAATACTACTTTCAGGTTCATCTAGCCCTTCTCTATCCACATGCACTTTGGTCTGGTCCAAAACATGCTTCTAAAAGCAGCCACCCCCCACTTCCTAAAGCCAGGAGGAAGGTCACAGCCTGGTCCCAGGCACAGGGACCACCCCCAGCTCCTCACCACACTGCTTACAGCTGGTCCTCTCGCACCCCCAGCAGCACCTGGGCACCTCAACCTCTTCATAATAGGCCATTCACAGCACCTGTGGCACCCCTGTTTCCCCAGCTCACTTCGAGGGAAGGAAAGCGCAGAACCCAATGCACAATCACTTCAACTCTTTTTAGGGTTAAATGGTGTAGATTAGTAAAATTTTATGCTTTCAACACAGAAAACAGTTCTGCCTCATCAAAATGTCAATGTTTTACTTAGCAACATCTCACTTGATTCCCTGAGAGAGGATTAAGGTTTTCAGTAAAGAGGCTAGAAAAGGCAGTCATCTTATAGTTCAGAGACTCAGTTTTACACACAAGAGATTTAGTACACTCACAAATAATACCAAAAAAAACCAAAAAACCCAACCTTCATGGCTTCCATCCAAATTAAGGTGATGCATAGATCACTGCATCTATATCCAAAATTTGTTGATACTCTTGATGCTGGTAATTCCCTGCCACTAGCTACATAACGGAAAACATATCCTTCACTCCAGTTTTTCAGGGAAAACTAAGGAAATTCTATTACAACACAAACAAATCCCTTGATAAAGATGATGAGACAAACTCATCTGGCTCTGGTTTTGGCCCTATAAACTGGGAGACAGAGTCCCATACCTCAATCCTGCATAATGATCAAATTTGAACAAATCAATAAATTTAGCTTTATCTTTTTCAGTTTCACATTCCAACAGCTTCACGTTGGACACTTTTGTGACCTAATAATGTGATTCTACAGTAATTGTTAAACTTTCTCCTCCTCCAACAAATTAAAAGCACACAAATATTTCACATACATATTCCACTTTTGGTCTATGTATATGCTTTGCTTACATGTATCTCCTTTTAAAGCCAGGCCACTGCATGTTAGTATCAGCTAGAATGTAAATCTTCAAACAATAAGGTATGCTGATACATAACATGTAATACACAGCTGACTAAACACTGTAAATGTTTGTTTCAATGTCATTACCACCTCTGCCTACGCTGACAATATCAAATACTGTATAATCACAGTGCTATGACAATAACGGTTCCGAAGGCTGCCTGTGAGACCTACTAGTATTATAATGGTTCTGTGAAACCTAGTACGCTACTGGCTATGAAAAATAATGGGTTTTGCAGAAGTATGGTCTGTGTGCAAGTGTGTATTTGCACATGTAAATGCATGTGTACATGTGTATAGATGTGCATTTGCCCAGCCTGCATCAATATTAAGTCTTCAAAGAGGTTAATTTTAATAATCTTTGAACATTTTAAAATAGATTTTAAAGGACTTAACGTTGCATAAATGCCAGGAGAAACTTCTTATTCTCAAATTACAGCACAGGTTGGATCTTCAAAAGAGCCTAAGGGTCTAATGTACATGGTAGAGATACAGGAGCTAGCTCTAAGTGAACCCATAGCAGGTGTAAGACTCAATATAGCCCTGTTGGCATGGAGCTCTGCACTTCTCAGCAGAGTAAATTATCATGCATGGAGCTCCCTATCAAAGCTGCTGAACTGCCTTTGCCATTGACTACAACGAGCTTCTCTAAAGCTGAGCACAAACCCAGTGCGAACAGAATCAGATCAATACTAAAGCTTCTGAATATCCAGTATCAGGCATCTGGAAATTTCTTTTGCTGTTGCTGAACTTCATGCAGAATTGCTACTTAGCAACTACAAAGCCCCTTAAATTAGGAACGAGAACTTATCATTGTGGGGATTAGCCTTATATTTCAGTTTGCTTTAAACATAACAAAGGCTTCAGCTATCTCCCAAGCCTGACCATTAGCAGGGCTTCTCTTGGACCCTACTTGCTTAGATCACGTATAGAACTCACCTTCTTTCCAGCACTCTAGAGTTAACCGAATCACTTTGTTAGTATTACTCAGCAGGGAGAGTACCTCAACTGTTATGACATGGTTTTAGCTCTCAGTTACTGAGTAAAAATGGATTGAATCAACAACTGTGTACAGACAAATTTTTCCTGAGAAAAATCTGGACCACCGCCAAATGCAAAGTCATGTCTTCAAGAACAAAGCACGAGGGCCAGTGTTATGACAGGGGAACCTTATCATAGACAGCTATGAGTTCGAAAAGGCCTCCATGGTTGTGGTTACTGACCAAGCAAAGAGGAGCATCTGCAGATGCTGCAGTTGAAGCAACTCTAGCTTATATATGTATAGTGAGGTAATGCTTGCACTTCATATAACATTAGTTAGATCATTACTGAAATTAAGTGGTCAGTACTAGTATCAATTTTAAAATGTGAATCTGACAATTTAGAAACGGTTCAGAGAACAGCTAAATAAGATTATTCAGGGCTTTGAAATCTGCCTTAGAGTAAAAAGCTTTGATAAAATAAATAGATTAAGTGCTTAAGAGAAGGTTAAGATGTGACCTGATTATGGTTTATAAGTATGATATGTAACTACACTTATCTATGATAAGTAGCTACACATGAACAGACTCCTCAGATTAGACAGCCATTTACTCTAGCAGAGAAATGCACGGCTAGATCCAAGAGCTGGGAACAATGTGAAAGTATAAATTTTTAAGTGAGATTAATTAACCATTATGATAACCTATGAAAGGGTAAGACAGATGGACTTCTTTTTTTTTTGTGGTACGTTTAGTCATAAAGCATTGTCTCAATAGGTATTTACCAGATGAAATTATATGTCCTGTTATCAGAAGAAAAGAACTGTCCTTACCACCTAAGGACATACACGACCTTCACAATATGGTGGCATTTTCACTTCAGGCTGCAAATCGATCAACACAAGCTACTGGGCAATTACAGGCCAGTAAGGAGCTGTCAAAGAAAGAAGGCAACTACATTATCTCATCTATATTCTGTCTAAAATCAATTCTACTTTGAAGCACTGACACAGAGATGTGGATATGCAAACCTGCCTGTACATGCACAGACACACAAAAAACACCCTCAACAAAATGAAGATTTTTGTTTCCAGTCCAGGAACGTTTTTACAATAAACTTTGCCATTACAAAACTCCCTGGCCTAAAGAACAATGTAACAGATATAAAATGTGAACAGCAAGATCCCTAACATTTAAAGGCCCTGGCATCTTTTCTTTCCTTTCTCTCAGCAGTACCAATTTAACACAATGATCACAAGGTAACACAAAGCAGTGTGACATTTCAGGATGCTGCACATTACAGTTTCTCTGTATGCCTTCATTAGAGTAGCAGCAAGAAAAACTATTTCACTCTTGCACTCTTCTGCATCACCAAGATCTGCTTTGACAAAATGGCTCTATCTTCCATTGAACTCCCATTCCCTACTCAGAACAACCACCGAAGAGGATATGAGAAGGCCATAAATAGCATAATGCATTAAAAAAATAAAGCCAATGTAATTGCTTTTGGTCTGATTCTTATGCTGAAAGTACACTGAGGAGTCTGAAGAAATGCTGTAAACATGTTCTGAAACGTGAGATCCTGCCTGGCCCTCTTCAACTCCTTAAGGTACATGCTTTTTTGTTATTTATGCAGGGCACTATAAAAATAATGATGAGAAGAAGAAGACTGCACAGAACTAATATTCTTAATCATGTTTGGTAAAATATCATTTTTATATCTCTGTATGGCATTCAGTATTTCCTTTACTTTTTTTCAGTTGCAAAAGAATGAAAATTCAAGAGAACATTAGATTGTGACTGAAAAGTTAAAACTGAGTTGTGTTGAGAAGTCAGTGTAAAACCTTTAAGTGAGGAAGAGAATCAGCTGGCACTCTTAAGAGGCAACAAAATGATGGAATAAAAATGCTGCATTCTTCAAGCATACATAATTCAATCCAGGGAATAACTATGACACAATGTACATCTCTTCAAGAGTAAGAAATTTTAAAAGATAGCAGGAAAGCATAAGAGAACTAACATTTTATTGTGTCTTTGTGCATAAGCACAATACAGAACTGAGTTGGCACCTTCAAGACTGAGAACAAAGGACTATCGTATGGTATTTACTCCTTAGCTAATTACGGTTCACGAGAAAAATACAATGAGGATGAGGAATTTGGTGTTCATGAAGCTCTAGGCAATGTTGGTGACACAGAGGTCAGCAGAAGCTGATAAGGACTTACATGGTGAAAACACAGGGAGGCCATTCTACATCTATGACATC
>WAAD01010944.1:88801-113462 GCA_013389945.1 Fregata magnificens
CATTGACTATTTAAACATTTTTTTCTCTTGCTCAACTCTTTCTGGCTAAACTCTCCCTTTTTAAGGGGAAAATTTTCAAAATCTAAAACCATAAGGATGTGCTTACCTCATACATACTGTGTGAATAACATAGGATAGATTGTTCAGAACAAGTCTCTTTTTGCCCTTTGTGATGCTGTCTGTGCAGCTATTTTGTGGCATAAGGGGAAGGCAAGATTTGAGGAAGGCTGCAACAGAGAGAAATCAATCAAACCTAGTCTAACTTATACCGTACAGCTTGAGTAGCTGAACTGGGTTTGAGAGACATAGTAACAGATAGTATTTCTTGTTATAAATGATGCAGAAAAAATACAGTAGGACACACATGCAGGCGGTATGTTTCCTGGTTAAAAAGGTCTATGAGGAATAACAACAAAAATGCAAACCTAAGGGACCCGTGCAACTCTGACTACACAGCAGCGATTGTGACTTATATAGATATATCTAAGGCAGGTTTAAATCAGACAGCATGGAGGTACTGATAGCTCAGCCTGGGCAAAAAAAATCTCCATGGGAAGTTTGNAAGAAGTGAGAGAGAATATACTGTTAAGCTTAACATCACTAAGCTAGGATGGACTTAAAGTCAAAGAAGGTGCCTTAATAGCCCTAGGCCTTGATCATTTCACCATTAAAGTCTTCTCCAGCATGGGAACCTGCTGCTTTCTAGGTACATGCAGCTTGTCTGACAGAACAGCTTTTCTGGTTTTTAACACTGAGCATAAAGTTCAGCACTTTTGCTGCATAGTCGACTCAAAAAATTCCTTCCATCATTAACCCTCACAGAGTATAGCAGGCATGTGGATAACAAACTACAGCCTAGAAATCATACCTAACATATAAGTCTTCACTATATATAATGAAATCTGAAATAGAGATACTGTGAGCTACTAGATAAAAGGTTTGTAATAAAGCACTACAATACTTTAAAAAAATTGCATCTCTGTCACTCAAATTCTACATTCAGTCTGCTGGCAAGAGGCAAAACCAGAAAAGGAAGAAAAAGCAAAAAAAAAAGTACAGCATGAACAAGAGCATTTAACTTGTCTAACAAGATGATAAAATACCATTAAATCACATCCATTTAATGATATTCCATATATATCAGAATATAAGTTGCAATCTCATTTATATACGAATTCTGTTGGGAAAGATAAAATATAGCCCCTGGTCACCTCAAACTAGAGCCTAATACAAAAAGCTGTGAAAAACAAAGGTTCATTCATAGACCATCAAGAAAATGTAACTATATACTTCAAGATCAACCTTGCTGTGGATACTTTGAAAACTGGTTTACCCCAGTATGGTTCTAAAAATAAAAACAAAAAAAAAAATTGTTAGGCTTCTTGAATTTCGAAACTCTTTGGCAGTTCTCCTCAACTCAGTTAATCAACTAATACCTCCTAAGGGTTCTTCTGAGACAACTAAAAATCCTGTTTTCATAGTACTCAAGGAATTATGACCCAGTCTTTATGGGTGGGGTAAGACCCAGGAGTGAATCTATGAAACAGTACCTTGTTTGGCAAAAAGATAAATATAGCTACTTGAAGAAACATCTTTGCAACTTTCTAATTTATTTTAACAGCATGCATCAGAAATAATTTAGTTCAAAGAGAATGAGCAGGGGAAATGGAATTAAATGCTAAAAAAAGAAATAACTTCTGTAAGTCTACACAAAACCTCCAAGGAGCGACCTTCACAGTATGCTGAAGTCATGAACAAATATATAAATGCTTATATTAATACTCACAATAAACAATATACCATTACACAGTATATATTACACCCAGAGATCTCAAAGCACATTATCAACCATGGTGATGTCCCAGTTCCACGTGACATAGGCATTACTACATCGATTTTCAGGGTAGGTAAAATGATGACGACACTGATTTTTCTGTTTTCTTCCTAAAGAAAAGTAATTGGCTATGGTCTCATGTTCCAAAAACAAGTGTTTGCCAAGTGGTGTATGGAGGACAGCAGTGGGCAAAGTCCCTTGAACCAGATCACTAGATTTGGAAATGCTAAAGAAAGAACTCAGTAATGGCTATTTCCTAAGCCATACGCCTTACTTTTAAATGACTTCACTGTCACATAAGCCAGCATCATTCAAAATACTTTGTCATTTTCCTATCAGACAGCTATGGATTAATGAGGTAGCACCTAAACTCGTTCATAGCAACTCAGTCATCAAGTAATTCAGTTTTTGAATGGAATTCTGTCAGGCTGTGAAATCTTTCTTACCTACAGAAACACAGGAAAATTTTTAAAAAAGCAAACACATTTTAATCTTCCACTCCTACAACATACTTCGTATGGTCAACCATGACTTAGACATAAATGAACAGATATCCAAAGCCCAAATCAGGACTCCTCCAGCTCCCTCTACCCTACTGTGAGCGTGACGAGAATACTCAAGGCACTATTTTTCTGACTCATGCCTGCAGTTCATTTGGCTGATGTAAATACACAGTGATAATCTGGGTCCACAAGAGGGCTGTGAGACCAGTTAAGAGCACATTAAAAATACCATAGCAATGAAGTTATAAAATTAAACAAACATTAGAACACCATGCTATCAGATGTGAACTGGTTTACAGCGCCAAGGGGCAAGGCCGTGTATTCTCAAAGTCTGTCCTAAACCACAAGCCAGCCTGTCCCTCATCCCATGCTTAGGCAAAATGGAGGAATCTGAGGAAGGATGTGGCCACCAATGCACTGCCTCCCTTTGCTGAAACCTCACAGAAACATCTCTTTGGGTGGCCCATATGCACTGGTCTTCATTTCTGGGGACGGTACATACCAGGAAAACTCATGAGAGGAAACGGGAGGAAGTAGGTTGCTACAAAACAGCCTTTCATGACTATTGTGCATTCCTGGTGTCAAAGCTATTTCTACAGTGTGTTGCATGGGGATAATTGCTCACAAACAGGAAGCCTCTGTCACAGTAGTTCAGCCTTTTAGTTTTTACACAGAATATATAGCCAACTGTAACATTTTATTGTATCAATTAAAAACATTCTCTGGAAAACTTATAATATGGCGTATAAACACTAAAAATATATAGCAATACATTTACCTATACAGTAACATTCACACTTTGCTGTCCCTTACTGTGTCAAATGATTTGGTGGTCCAATTCCTCAAGAACACCTGTTAGCCTCACAAAAACCACCATCATAATTGGCAGTTTATTGGCAGCCTGAGCAAGGAGGCCAGTGACTGGCGTGAGGAATGAATTGCCCTCAGAGTCCTGGAAAGCATCGTTCAGCAGTGTGGCTGAAGCAGATTGGCAGGAGCTGCCTGCATTAAACCTGTTCTGCCAATGAACATTCCTATTCAGTAAAAGCAATTAAGCAAATACGTAAATACAGCTCTGCTCAAGGAATCACACAAGCACAAGGTAAACGGCTGCTGACTTCAGTAAACTTCAGCACGTGCGTCCAAGTCCTATCATATCTCTTTTTCCTTCAACTTCAGTAAAGCCAAAGACATACTATATGAACAGACATGGGGAGATGTTCTCAGAGGGCACCCACCTTAGCTATATTCACACCTGCTCAGAAAAAACGCAGCCTGTTAAGTCCCACTGTCTGCGCCATTTTGCACAGCAAAACTAGAACTGTCACTGGCTCCTGACGCTGTGTGCAGCTCCCGGATCTTCATCAATTCACTTTGTTTAATACAAAGACAGTGACAAGCTGATGGGACGGGATCTTCGGGATATTTATTTTAGGAGCCGTGGAAAGCAGATGTTTTGCTGTTACCACAAGCATTCTAATATAAACATTGCCAGGTACAATATTGGAGCATCTATGACTCAAGACCAGATTCTGCTGGTGGTTAATATTGTATTTGGAGAATAGTCTTAACTTAGTACTAAGTCATATTCAGCCCACATTTTTAAAGCAATTAGGTTATTCAGCATTTAATTATGAAATATTTTATAAGGTAAGCTATTTTCTTCCACATGTGATGCTTCTCTCCATTTAGCATTTAGAGATAATGGTCCATGCTTTGAAGCATGTTTGTTTTATAATACAAAAAATGTTCACTATAAAGCATAATTACCATATATGTAAAACTGGCTGCATAATAACGACTTGTAATTAAGAAATAATTTTAATGATGAACTTAGAGGAAAATTCATTAGCCTCACTGTTTATTTTGGTAATATCCTAGAGACAATGTTCTACTGGGATAAAAGTTAAATTAGTTGGGACTCCTTGAACTTCACAGGCTTCACATTACGCACTTAAGAGCAAAACAAAGAATCCCACTAGCTTCAGTAATACAGGAATAAATAATTGTAGCAAATACATAGGAGAGCAGATCAAATACCATTTTGAAATAATTTATATCCCACCAATGTTACTATTAAAATATTGAAGCAACTAGTTTCAAACTCCGCAATTTAGTAAATCATTTAATTCTCAAATTAAGTACTTCTATCTCCTGCTGTACTTCCCAGTATCAGTATTTTAAGGAACACAGTTGTTTGTTAGAATTGGAAGCATTTAATCGCAATAAAGAAACTAAATTACATGACTGCTTCAAAACTCAACACAAATAAAACTGAGTCATATGCAACTGCTACTTCACCTGAAATATTATTTTTAATGCCCTAACATGTACAAAGGTATTTATCTACGTATTTATCAGTGGCTTCTCTCTGCAGAATCTATGCACTGAGAATGATGGTGCCTCAGTATTTATGCCCATTTGGCCAACGAAAAATGAAAGGTCACCCAGCGTCCATCAAGAATTTTTTTGAAGCAGAAATGTTTGCATTTGAAGGAATATTCAATATGCCTCATTAGGGTCTGAAAATTAACTCTGCCACTACTGCTAGAGCAAGCTGAGAATAGCCTTGAAATAATCCTTCAGCAGTTTAGCGATGGTACCACTGGATGGGATACTCTGCAATGTACAGACCTTCACTTCCAAGAGCACGTAGCCTGCCCCAGCTACCTGAAAATTAGTTCCATCATGGAAGGGCAAGATGCAAGGCTGGCTACTCATCCTCCACTGCAGGCTAACGCAGTTGTCCTCCATCAATGTGAGGAACTGCTCTAGTTGCTTGTCTCATCTGTGACTCTTATCTAACACCTATCTAACATCAAGGACTGAATCCACAAAGACTACTGGATACAGCTAAACAAGGGAAAAGCCACAGAATGGATTTTCATTACCAACGAAAATGGAAAAAATCTAGCATTAGAACAATTTAAACAAGATTGGACAACATTTACTTAGAGAACCATATTCAGGCTTAGGCATCAATTTTAAACACCCTACCACCCCACCAAATTTGCTTATTATAAGAGCTGGTTTCAACAGCTGTAATTCATAAGAGAGGTGCTCTTGCTGCAGGGAAAGGCAAAGCAGCATTTGGTAGCAAAGTTTGATCCTAAATGAACAATATCATAAGGACTAACAGAATATATCTAAACAAAGCATTCCATTGACTCTGCCTGCTCTTCCAGACCCAGCTATTTCATGCTGTTATTCTAGTTTTATTAACATATTTTCAAACATATGCTGAAGTACAAAAAGACTGTATATATAAATTCCAGATTTAAATTCTACTCTTAGCTCTCCCTTTCCATACCTGGAGTAACTCCACTGGTTTCCCATTAAGTGATCCTGGAACTGCATAATAACTAGAGTGCTAATTCTGGATCTATTCAACTAAGATACATTAGTCTAATATTTTACAGCATACTCTTAGTTTTGTTCACAAAATGCATTCTGAAGCAATTCTACTTAGAATGGTAGTATAATAGTAATACAGGTAAAATAGGAAAAAAGTGCAAGTATCCTTCTTCCATATGAGACCAAATGAAAGCATTCACAAATTTCAGGGAACTATCCACTTGCCACCCCTTCCATTCTCTGTTTCTTTCTCTCTCACACACACACACCCATGCTCACCCCTCCAAATTTTATTAAAAAACCAAATATATTTTACATGGTCTCAACAAACGAACAAAAAACCCCTTATATTTAAGGTAAGAAAACAGCCCATGGGAAAGTAAACACAAGCATTTCTAGCAGATGCACTTTCAGAGTAAGAAATTTTACAGGGGTTACATTTAAAAGATGCTTTTCCGACCATCTGCCTGAAGAGGCAGAAGTGAGCTGGTCCTGTCAGTTGTGACTGCCACAGCTCAGAGTGTGCAAGCTCTAATTTGACCCTTTTGAAAAAAAATGCAATTAGAAACGCATAAAAGGAAGCGTTTAGACATTGCTGTTTAGTACACTGGCTAACCTAGTGTGTAGGTGTCAAGTGAAACAAAAAGATAAAGAAACTTTCTAAAAGGGTTTGTGTGTTCCAGATAAAAGTAAAGGCCTTTAAAGACCCAGCTTTTGAAGTGGGCTTCCCAGGACTACAACATGGACAAGAGTAAAACATATCTTCATTTCCACTGACTCTTCACCTCCCACCCCACTCCTTCCACCCCCTTTCCTCCAAGGGAACACCAAAAACTCTAGGAAATAGAAACATGACCTGTAAATATTTAAAGAGCAATCAACTGAGGAACAACGCAGTAAGGCATCTTCATACATCTGTGATCCATCTCCAAGCACCTTGAAGTTGTACTTTAGCACATTCATATTCTAGTGTGAAGTATCGTAGCTTCACAGATAGCTTTAGAGTTATGCATCAGTTCAACTCAATTTTCTGAAACAGCATCTTTGCCAGCAATGCCATACCAATAACCAAATCATACAGATGCATGAAGTCGGCCTACAAAAGACAAGACAGAATTTTGCACAGTATCCATATAACTGTAGACTCCATATTGTAAACAAGTAAAAGACAAAAGAAAAAGTGTATAAACTTTCAGTTATACACCCTTTTATCTGAGTCCTGACAGACAAGGAAAAACTGTTGCAATGGGAGAAGTTTGATATGACATTACCAAAATATCGTATGGGCACAGCTCTTGAAGCAAGAGCTAATGCACATGACACTGCAGACACACAGTGGGAAGCATGTTTAAGAAGTTAGTATAATCGTTCCTAGCCCTAACTTCTTTTTTTTTTTTTTTCCAAAATATTTTCAGTACACCTTTTTGCATTATTTCCAATAATATTCTTACTACTATTAACATGACTACCAGATGAAAGCACTGCACAGATGACATCTTTCAAAAACCTACACAGATTACTTGATGCAGTTCGGCAGTCAAAAAACATCTTCATGACCTCCCAGTCAAATCCCCACTTCAAACATTCATTCACGTTTGCCACAGGGACTTAAGCACAGCTTTGTTTACAAAATCCTCTTTGTTAAAAGCTAACACTGATAAATCTAACATCAAAACTTCCTAGCTTTTCAGATATGAGCAAGACCAAGAACTCTGTGAAAATTATATAGTCACGCAGCCTGAACATTTTAGTAGCTAGGCCACCGATATCACAAAATAAATTAAATTTAAATGGCATCCTGGGGTGGAGTGGGAGCTAGTGACCCACCCACGTTCTCCCTATGCTCAGTGCATCCTTAAACACATGGATCTGTAGACAATACATTAAAAGCCAAATCCACCAGATGCTAAGAGTTATGATGGCAACCATCCTCTCTTTTGCCCCTCCACACTAATTTTTCATCCATATAATATTCAATATACGGTAGTGTGTATTAACTAATTGTACAAGCAATTGCGAGTCATTGTTTTCACTCAGGTAAAGAAAAAAAAAAGCTGTTTTTTCCCTATTTTCTTTACCTTTAAAATAACATGAAATGATACAGTTCAAAAAGGAATCTTCTAAGAATATTAAATAGCTTCTACCCAATTAACACAGTGATCTTTAAACAAGACCGAAGTTTACAGTAAAAAAAATTACAAAATCCACATTTTAAAGACTATTTTAAAATACTAAAATTAAAAATCTTCATAGTATCCTTTTCTGCTGAATGTATTATGGCAATAAGACAACTGTTGTATAGGATGTCCTTGCTTCCAATGATTATACATTAAACACTTTCTACAGTAGATTTATGGCAATGTAATCCACTAATGATCCCAACTGAGAACAGTCCATGTGATTAATATAGTTTGAAGTATGGTACTTAGTAAGACAGTCTATATGAAATGCTGAATACATAATTTTCACAGAAAAGGTGAGGATGTGTCCAATACTATTTGGGGTTTTTTCCAGTTTTAATTTTTCAGGCACGGATGCCGAACCCAACACATAAAATAGACAAATAAGAGTAAACTCCCTTTCCTACCTTCACTAAGAAGATGCGCAAGATTAAAGGACTGTTGGAGGTGGGGGGAGTTGAACAGCACATACATACTTATTTGATGTTACTATCTTTTTAACCATTATGGAAGTATTACAGATGTGCTTCTCAATATCTGTTGAGCAGAAAACCAGGGGCAATACAGAGTTACTTCTTAGCTTGCTGTTTATTATTCTACTATGGTAACACAGGAACCAAGCTCTTTTGTGATAATCCTTGGTACGTTAGATTTGATGCATAAAGGAAGCCACTTTTGATCGAATAAAAGGCATTGCTAACTACTGTAAGCACACTGAGCCATTGTTTCGGAAGGCATCTTCCGAAATCTGTCATAAGAGACAAAGAGACCCTACAGGTTTGTCTAAAGGGTCTGAGATTAGGTAGGTAACTCTCTGCACCATTAGCTGTTATTCAGGAACGCTTTAAGCAAACAATAAAACCCTGCCCATATCTCCTCTTGTCTTTACAACAAAAACATATAAAATGTGAATAAAATATATAAAATGCCTCCTTTAAGACATGTTTCCCTTGTGAGGTGAACAAATTATTCAAGTGTTCTCAAACAGTGCAGTGAAAAAGCTAGGTCTGAACACAAACCTATTATATCGCTATCTTAGCCAACCATTGAAATTCTGATGAACCCTGATGAATCTTATGGATTGCAGTTTTTCCTTTTTAACCTTTCCTGATTGCTCTAATAATAGTAAATAATTTCCTGTAGGAGTGGCACACACTGCAGTAGTGTTCAAAGAAGTAAACCTTCTGTCAATTCCCAGATAAATCGTGAATCTGTAATCCTCAGTCTGTTCTTAGGTGTTGACCAGCATCTTTTNATATTGTACCTCTAGTTAGCACAAGATGAACATCCGGACACAATTTTCTCTTTTACGGAGGAAAGTATCAGTTTGATCAGTCAGCAAACATAAGCTACAATAAATCATACATTCCACACTCTTACCTGACACACTGGTGTTTCTCTAGCTTTTTATTCTTGAACATCATCAGTAATTCCAGATGTGACCATCTATGACGTTCATACCTATTCCACTTAAAGGGCTGCTATTATATGCACCAAATTATGAAATTATGATTCTGCTCCTGTGAAACCCAAATTAGTCAACTGACATTGTTTAACCTCTTATATTAACATTGATTTCTGCTGACTTAAAGGTACAGAATCTAGTGGCTATGGTGGGAAAGGGTAGCCCTAGACTGCTGACAAAAAAAAAAGTCCAACTGACATAGTACAATGAGCAATCCTACTCATTGTACTGCATGCACTAGACAAAGTCTCCAACACCCCCACGTAAAAGGAAATGAGTTACCTAGAACTTATCACCACCCTGGCATATATCATTAGGGTCAATATGAGTATCTGCCTTTTAGCCTGTGTGTCTCAGTTCTCCTGCTCAGCAGTTCTGGTTTTTGTCTTTGGGCACTCAGGCCACTCCACACAGCAGGAAGAGAATATCCACTGTCAGGGGTGCAACTTCAGCGTCCTCCTCTTCGCCCTGCTGAGCAGCTGCATCACAAAGAGGGGAAGAAGACAGCACTGAGCACTGCTCCACTGCACAGGCTTAAAGTCTTATCTTCCCTTTTGGCATTCCTGCTTCTTAATAGGATGCTTTAAACAGACAGGATAGAAACATCATGTTGTTCCTGGTGTCCTAATCAGTGGGGATGATTGACTTTTCCAACTATATTCATGTACCCTCACACTGCTCTTTTTCCTACATCCGTTCTCCTTTCAGTATATCCAAAGAAAGCCCAGTCTTTTCCTTCTCTCTGAAACTCCAGACTTGGTAACAAGTAGATGTTTCGGCTTTATTCCATTTCAAAGTGGTGGTTTCTCATGCCACTTCCCTGGTCTTAGGGCTGCAAGCAACACTAGGGAAGATCTAAGCAATCACTCCTCTTTCTTTTTCTTACAGCTGCCAAGGCGTCAAAAGAAGCAGCTGCAAGTGAAAAAGGGGAGAAGCAACTACGGAGTACGTAGTAGACCATCAGCAACCTACTAAGCAAAATTTTAGAGCAAATGAAATAAAGACTAAGCATTAGAATTGATTACTTATTATTTCAGTGACTATAAATTAACAATCTAATGTTATTACAGTCAGATGTTACTATAGAAGTTTATCTCCTCTGCAATGTGATTTTAAGGGTACAAGAGCCATACAAGATCTCTTAGAGAGCGGACAAAAATGTAAGCGAAATTAATGTCATTGGGGGACCTTCACCCAAACGAGGCAATTCACAGTTCTGATTTAAATGAAAATTATCAGGCTAAAACAGACAAGTAACTATCTTTGCCACAGAAATCTTGATAGGTAGTTCTCAGAGCTTGTTTCTCTTCCATTTTCACCTACTGGTGGAAATCAGAAATGAACATGATTTTATTTCAGGCTGATTGGTAAAGAGTGTAATGAATATAAATCTCCTAGTTTCTTCTTCATGAGAAAGGCACAGCAGTGTAGCCTGTATCAAATGCCTCTGACATCACTAGCAAAAAAATCTATTCAGCTTAAAGGAAGCAACATCAGGCTCATTGCTAATCAATTCCTTTTACAGAGACGTAAGAAGACTTTAAAGACATCAAGGACCCTTGGTGTTAGCATAGGAATGAAAATGTGGCAGAAGTAAAGGTACATATCTGCGATCATGCTCTTCCTTCACGTATACTGATAAAAATCAAGAAAGTCAGTAGAGCTACTCAATCTAAATGAGATGAGAAACAAACCATCTGTCAGAACACAAAACTAAAAAAAGAGAATATTCTTTACGAATTTGAAGAACTTTTAAAGATTTCAAGTTAGTTCATTTGTTTTAATCCAGGGGCTTAAAATACTTCTTAAGCCACTCTTCAAATGAAAAAAGTGTCCTGGTTTCTTCCTAAAGGTTGCAGAGAATGTAATATAGCTCCTCTTGAGAGACAACAAAAATAGAACACACACTCATATAGTCTTCATGGACCAGAACCATTAACAAAGGTGACACTTTAAAGCATGTGCGATTATCTCTCTCTGCTTATTAAACTCACATGTTCAGCTGACGGAACGTCATGCATTAGCAAGAGGTTTTTTTACTGTGATGTTTGTAACATGGTGTTCATCCATATTATCAACAAATCTGCGAAACCCAAGCTTTACTACTCCAGCTGCCTTTTACATGCACAGCATGAGCAGTCATTGACACAAGAAAGTATTGAGCTGGCACCAGGCACACAACCATGCAGCCAGTGCTGACATACACCGAGTTTAAATAGTGCCATACCATTCCCAAGACTGTAGCGCTGGTATCAAAGGCATGGACATAATTGAAATGCCATAGTCTATGTCTCTAAAGCTTCTGAATACCTCTATATAAAATTACAGTTGTGTTGACAAGCCACCTGTTAGGCTGAAGAAAAACTGTGTAACATTGTGCCCTTGTGAGGCCACCTTTTACCGCATGTCCTCATGACATTTTTCCTTTTCCCCAGCACACCAGCCCTGGTGTGTGAATCACCATGGCTGTGTGTTCAGGGCAGGGCAGTGTCAGGCGACGCCTGCTGGAACCCTGCAATGGCCCTGGCTCGAGAGGCTCATTGCCCTGCTCAGCCAGGGCACGCCGCCTGGGAACGCATGGGTACTGTCATCCCTTCGAGCAGTGCCGTGTGCTCTCCCACAAGCGCCGAATCTCACATTTGTTGCAATGGGACAAAATGATAGGGGCAGAAAGAGAAGAGGCTCCTTACTGTAACGGGAGCTCTATGGGAAAAGAAGCTTCCCAAAAAATTCACAGGTCATATATCACATTACTGAGTTGGGGGGCAGGGAGGGGAGGTGGCTAAGATGAAACTATTTCATGACCCATCTCTATGACTAAGGATTTTCATTTTTAATTTTTCAGATTGTCATCTGTCAAAGACTCTCCCACCTACAGGCAGGGTGTATATCTGTTGAAATATCAGTTTTTAATATTCTGTACTTGCTTTTCAGTGTGTTCAAATACTGTAGCATTGCTCTCATGGAAGACTGGGATTGTGAAAAGTAATCTGGGAGACAATATCAGATGAGAACTACAACACAGAACAGGAGACAATATCAAGGAACTTCCTTGATTTTTTTTTTTTTTAAACTCATTGGCTTTTTAACGTTTTAGTTGCAATGTTGTACACCATAAAAAAATCCCTATGTTGATAATGGGTGCTGTCTGATCTTTAGATACGCATATGAGGCTGTCATCTTACTGTTTCCTTTTTACAAAGGTAATTTAGAGTTTCTGACATAGCCATCTTGGCCACCATATTAAGCGTTCTAGTTTAAGAAGAGAATATAAGAATTACAAACCTTATCATTTTGCCCACAAATAAACGTCAGTGTCAATTTGGGGAAACCCTTTTTAAGTGCTGCAGGGCAGTTTAATTCTACAGCAGCCCAGATTGTTGCTCCCATACAAAGACTGCCAGCTAACCTAACAATGGTAGTAGTAGCTTTTTTGCAGTGTGGACACCTGTTCACTACAGGCTGAAGTAAGACAGGCTACTCATTTCACATAAACCACCAGCTGTTAGATGGTACCAGGATTCAGTGACTACTGACCTGGGATAGATTTGAACTGGTGACCCAGGAGTGGAAGACTGTATATCCAATTACGAATCCACACTTAAACTTAACTTGCACTTTTTAATTGCATTCTAATCTCAAAGATCTCCATTTTAACAAATGGCCCTCATTTCAATGAAATGCGGGCATATCTAGGAACTTTATTCTTTTTAAATTGTGGATTTAATCGCACACACACTTGATTGCATTATATTGTAAGAGGGTATTGGTAAATAACTATTATCTTGACTTTCTAGCTGTCTCTCACCATACATGTAATAAGAATGTAAAAGTCTTTAAAAGTCTGTGCCTAAACCAGAATGCAGTTTACGATTTCTTTGCAGCATATGAGTTACACTACAGAAGAAGGTATTTAAGCACAGTTGAGGTACGTTCAGCAGTTTCAAGCAGCTGGAGGACGTGGGACCTGATAATAAGTATTAGCAAATGGTTACCATTAAATACGCAGAACCAAAAAATACTACTCCTAAGAGCTAGGAACAAGTTGACCTGGAGAGCAGAGAAACAGCTTGAGAGACATAACAGAGACTGGGAGAGTACCATTTAACAAGTCCTGGGGTGCTGGTACTCTTCTCACTGTTTCTGCAGTAGAAGAAACATGGCAGCTGCACCATGTAGGATGCCTCTCTCTACTGGAGAAAGAGGGAGAAGAGGAAAACCAGAAGAGAATAGGAGGAAATACAAGGAGCTTTGCACTAGTGGTGAGGAACAAAAAATCAAATGTATATTTATTTATTTATGACTGAAGTGGCATAGAGGCACAGCACAGATCACTGTACCCAGCTTGCTAGATTTTAAGATAACTTGGCCATTTTTTGAGCAGCCTAAATATAACCTAAGCCTTATGCAAAATGTTCTGGTTGCACTCTAACTTAGGTAGTTCCACTGCCAGAACAAAGGTAAAGACAGGAGACATCAAGTCTGATTTTGAGTCCATAAGAATGTAGAAGTGAAAACACTTTTGTAAACACGGAACCTATTCGGGAGTAAGAAAACTACAGACAGAGTCTTAGACTGTAGAATAACACGTTTACTGAACTTAGGGTCTTTGCAAGTAAAATGTTTCTGAATAGATGCAAGTGTTACAAGTGGAAACTTCTGAACAGACCGGGCATTAAAGTACTACAGAAGCTGACTGACAGTGAATGTGGTCAGATGGGCCTGAGAACATTCTACAAGAAAAACAGCAGCAGAAGGGAAGCTATAAGCAGCAGCCTGATAGCAGGGAAAGGTATAAAACTAAAAATCACAAAATAAAGTCGTCGNGCAGAGAGCAACTCATGCACCCCAGTGTTTGAGGAATAAGCCAAATTGACTTGTTATAAAAAAATTCTTTTACAATGCACAATATATTATGCACAGAAAAAAGTAGTAGTCATTACATTTGGATATTTTGGGGATGGAAAAGTACTACCAGAACTACTTCACGATTTCTTATGGAAAACAGCAAAATAGCAGCAAACCAGATCTAAGTAGATTTGGAATTTTGACTGAGATACACACCTGCAAAAGAAAGTTATGGGATTGCTCAGAGGAAAAGTTTTCAGTTAGCCATTAACCACAAAGCAACAAATTACTCTGTGAAAAAACTGAAGGCTCATCTCCCTTGATTCTTTAACCATTCATTATATTTACAGCATCCTGTGAATGTTCATGACTGCTCTAAAGCACAAGCTTTATAATTGGTTCGAAAAAAGTATTGATGTGTATTCTGTCCCATTTGAACATAACTCCAAAACCTGCTCTATATCTTGAGTCAGATTATTGCCTCTTTAGGATAATCCCCAACCTTTCTAGAATTTATTTCTTCTGTAGTGGGAGAAACTTGTATTCACTGTGCAAAATCATTAGCTTTTCTGTAAAGCTCAGATTAAAAATTGCTAGATATTGGATAGGAGCCTGGGTCTAAACTATCTGCATATAAAACCTGCATCACAAGACTACGCACCAATCACTTTCATACACTCATCACACTGTCCTTCTGACTTGTGCTGCCTTCACTGGAGTAAAAATAGTACTATTTTGTTCTTGCCAGAGCTACAAACAGATGGGAAGTGAAAGCCACTCAGGCCAGCTAGTACACTCACTGAATTACATGAGTATCTTTAAATGTTTATATCAGAAAGAAGAGGTAGATTATAACTCAAAAGCAAGCTTGCAAGGTTATTAAAATATGCTGATTCAGAAGCACATAAACATGTATAGACATGCCAATATACATATGCATACATACATCTTGGCAAATCTGGTTTTATGCTTCAAAGCACCTAATATCACACATTGTCTGCAGCCTGTTTTCCTGCAAAATGTATTTCCACCTTGCAGAGGCTGGCAAAGTAGATTACAGAAAAAAAGGCTTTATAAGTTTCTCAAGGTAATGAAAACAAACTTAATCCACACAGCTCCTTTCTGATAGGAAAATTCACATTTGAAATGAAAACTTGCATAATGCTGAGGCAATTTACAGGTGACAAGATACTGTATTAGCTCCCCAATGAGTATAATATGTTAAACTGCAATTCAGTCTTTAACTATCAGTCAACTTCTGTAAAGGGAATAAAAGGACAAGTAAAAATGAAACCGCATGCAGCAGTGGAGTTGCAGGATCAGTATCAAGCAGCATACGGTGCACTAGCACTGAGAGCATGCGGCCAGCTCTCACTTCAGGTCCTAAGCAAGTCATGTCTGGGACTGACCATGTGACTTGGAGACTGGCAATCGGTGGCAGAATTTGTGCTGACCACCCACCCATTGACAGCGCTTCTACTTACATGTTAAACAACTCCCTCCTCTTCTACACGGCCACCACAGCACACTTTACACAAGGCAGTAAGATACAGTTTTACACCACATTTCTAACACTGCTGTTTCAGGCTCCCACATGACTTTGCTCAGGATTGACCCTACAAACTATGAATATCTGTTGGAAAGCTACATTCCCAGAACATGATGATAGGCACACATATGATAGACGGAATTAGAGATCATCTAATCAACCTTGGGAAGATGACTCAAAATCTTGAGCTTCTTTTTCCTCCCACCATATGTTTCTATCAGTCAGGAGCTTAAACAAAACCAACATGAAGTTATGCGTCTCAAATACAAGCTCATAAACAAATGGTATTTAGATTTTTTCTTTAAAATCATGCTTATATTACTTACTCTTTGCACATTCATCAATACTGTATGACTAATATCCTCTTTTAAGGTCTATTACTGAAATCAAACATTGTTGTAAAGATATTAAGATGAATACACCACATTTGATTATATAGATAGCATGTATGTATGTGTAAAACCAAGTATTGTTAATGGCATGACTCAGCAAAGTTTTTAAATGATTATACTTAAATCTTCAAGGGGTCAGAGTCTCAAAACAAGCTAAAAAACCAAAACTACATGCAATCTGAATTGTTATGGGAATTTTCTCTCTGTACCATATTTATACCAAAGACGAAGCAACTGCCAAACAATACATCATTTAGAAAACTCTAGGTTCATTCAGGTGAGAGTGAAACTCATTTGGCTTACATTGTTGTTTCAGCTTTTAACCGCAGGCCCAGCCACCACCTGTATGTTCCCTTAAGCCTGAACCTTGTCCATTGGTACAAGCTTGCCACGTTTCCTATAATTAGGAGAAAAGCGGCCGTTTGTTAACCCAATGTCAACTTACACACTGGGCCAGTAGTCAAGCAAGAGGAGACATGTGACCTTTCCGTTGACCTGAATGACTAGGTGATGACCTCTGTGGTGCAGCCAGTAAAGGAAAGGGAGCACTTTAAAACAGTCATTATGATTAATGGTTTTCCCAGGCTAGGCCAAATGAGTAATTGCTCAAACACAAAACCCTCAGGCCCCAAATAGTTAGCTTTATTACCTGCAGATACCAGATATATCTTTTCAACTTCTAATCCTCTTTGCTGTAACTGGGAATTACATGGAAGCTTTTTGGATTTGTACTGTAGGAATTGAAATTAAGCTTCTTGGAATAAAAGTGTACATAATTAAAGTATATTCCACCTGCAAAGCAAAGATGTCTTTCATAAGTCCCTGTTACGCTGAACTTTGGGTCCCAGCTAGTGAACTTTGCTTGTAGCGTCCCAGAATAACATGCAAAAACTTTGTTTCCAAGGAAGATGTTTCAGAAGAAGAGATAATTAACAAGATGAAATTGTTAGAAAATTAAGCATGCTTTTTCGAGTTCTTCTTGAGTGAGACAATTGTCTCTTATTGTTATGAGCGCATTAGCAATCTGTTCTGTCAGCCTAAAAACATTTGCCATGCCAAAAATTGAACAATTCAGCATTATGAATTACCAACCTCTATTCTAACACAACACAGGCGAAGTTATATATACTGTGGCTCACAAGTTCACAACACAAGAGAACTGTCAGTAATTTCTTGGCAGGGCACTGCTAATGTTTACCATTAAGTGAAATGTTGCTGGCAAGATCACCCTATTCACTTTCATAACCTCTCTAATCTGCAAAGGGATGGCAAACTTAAGAGATAAAGCCCTGAATATCCTAGTAAAGCGCTGACCTTTCCTAGCCACCAAACGTCAGCATAAAATCGACAGATAACTGTGCAATTAACTGTAGAATCCACGTCGTGTGTTGGTGAACAGGAGGACACTCAGTTCTGAGATCTGAAATCACTGGGCACTAAATTTGCATGGGGGGCTGTACTTCACATCTGCTGTATTTCAGTGCAACTGACTGCAGAATCAGGCCTGATGATAAATTTTTGTTCACAATTACTTCTTAAGCAACTTTTTCAGTACAGAGGGTGAGCAGACAACCTGTTAGCCTTGAGGGAGCTCTAGGTCACAGGATGATTGCACACTAAAAGGTTTCATGGCCTAGGAAAAGTGCAGGGTCTCGGCCATTTATAGAACCCTATAACTGTTGTTAGAAAGCATATCCTATAACAAGAGCCTCAAGGCCAACCTAATGACCATATGCAATATCTCCAAAAGACCTTTCCATTGTTAGCAGTTCATCAGAAAGAATATATCTCTGGAGAACAAAAAAAAAAAAAAAAGTCAAAATCTGTTAGAATTCCAGAAGTACTGGGCAGAAAATCTCTGGAACTGCTGGAGAAACGACTATGATTGGGCACCTGCTATTCACTCACCTAACACTCCCAAATATTTTTATTTTACTTTGCTTTACTTTTTTTACAGTCAGAGAGGCCACCAGCAATACTCTTCTGCCTATATCCATGGAGATAACAGTTCTGAGTTTGCAGTTCCACAACTTATGATTAATTTAAAAAAGGTTACCTGGAGAGTTTAATGGAGAATCCATACACTGCAAAAGTGAGAACATGGAATCATGAAATACTGCACTCACTCCAAGAGTTCAGTATTTCATTTCCTATGAGGTAGTGATTAAGTTCTCACAGAAAAATGCTAAGCAGTCTACAAAAGTAAAGGTTAACTGACCACTCAGACCTGGTTGGGACAAAGGTTGACAGTTATATATAATATATAAAGTAGTTTATCCATTTTCTTTTTTAGTTTTATTTAATCTTGAATGGTACTTACAGGTAACGCAAGGAGATATATCTTACAGTCTTCTAACTAAAAGCAGTAAATAACAAAAGAAGTCCTTGTATGTACTTCCTTCCTTTCGAAAGGAAAATGACATTTAGAAATCTGAACCCTTTAAATGCTGATGCAACTGTAGTGTCTCTATGCATAATCACTAAAACTGAACATGAAAATATTAAAGTGCAAATGTTTACTTGCTCTTACATGCAGGTAAAAGGAGCCATTTCTTCCTTTTTAGAAAGATTTATTCATTGTGTGATTTTTTTTTCCCCCCTAAAAATCAGCTTTTTATATCTCTGGACTATCTTCAGGAAATCTTTGCTTAAGAAGTTCCCTTTTAAGATTGCTGCCCTTATCATCTGCTCTCTCTTCTCTTCCTCATCAACCTTTATAAGTTTAAACTCCTGACATTTTCTGCTTCTTTTCTGCATCTGTAGTTCCAAACGTGTCTATGTGAATTGGCTCATATACTGGATTAAAACTGCTCTATAAAAACTGGCTTCAGAGTGAAAAAGAATGTCAGAATTGGTTTTAACTGCTATGAGTCACTACTCAGTACTATTCTTTCAATTACATGGCTTCTGATTTTTGGTGGATTGAGTTCCTGCTCCCTGTTTGAAAGTGCTGAAAGCTTCTAAAATTCTCTCCTCCACAAAAAGGCCACAGCAGAAGGGCTAGGAGGTAGTAGAAAACAAATCTTACTCTGCTTTCCCTAGCACTATAACCTAGTCTTCATTTTTCTTAAAACACTGAATTATACCACGTTTTATTCCTCTTTCCCCTCTAACTCTTCCAGCTGAAGCATCTATTGTTCATTTTGAGAATCAGCTCAGTTATATCAATATGGCAGCACATAAATTTAACTATTACCATGAAGGATGAATGCTAGCAGAATATGGCTATAAATCTGTACTTCCCTGTATCACATCCTTCCATCCAATCCCCCAAGTTTTAGATGTAAAGCGTTCAAAGAATTACTGACATGCAGACCCTATTAAGAGCTTGCAGCCATCTAAGCTGGCATCTGGCTGAAAGCACCCTCCCACCCTTTACATTTTTACTTTTAGAGTAATAGAAACAACATCTCAAACGGAACTTCTCCAAGTTCTTAGATACTTCTAATCCTCCCAAGAGTGTTCTCAGTCACATCCATCCAAATTCTTACAGCTCCATAAGTTCATATAAACCTTAAGAAACAAACATTTGTTTAATCACACTAATGGCACTCACCATCGTACTCTGTATCCCCTCCGATGACTGAGATCTTGTTTTTAATTTTGTGCATAATTGTTTCAAACTCCCTTCCATTAGACAGCTTGAATAATGCTGAATGTATTAGGCCTGCAGCGTTCCCATGATCTGGAGCCAACACAATATCCAGTTCTATGTTCACACAGTCATTTGACATGTTCCTTTTGTTTAAAAAAGGGCATTACCTTATATTTTCTTGCCAAATAAATTCCAGAAAAAATGAGATCATTTTTATTATTATAGCAATCAGTATCCTATGTACTCCTTTCATAGACAATAAGCAATCTGAAGCCCTAATCAGAAAATAAGCCTCTTCAAAGTAAAAATAAAGCCTAAGTAATATAAAGCTTTATTGCAGAGTAGGCTCAGTCATACCTCTTGAAAGGTTTCTATTAGTGATGTGTTTTAAATATCTGCTGGGCATAAGACCCATTCATATTGCTAAGGGATTTGTTTGAGAAAATACATTGGTTTCAATAGCCCTCAGTAGACATTGTTGACAGCATTCCACATGAAACTTTGCTTGCTGGATGATAGAGATGTGCAGCACTTAATCATGAGCTTTATCAATCCATTCAAATTCAACATATGTTTACCAACAGACAGAAGTCACAGCTGCTGGGCACACAGAATCCAACCGTGGAATAAGATTTTAAAAGCTTCTGAAACTGCCATAATCATTGCTATTGTTTTGGTCCTGATTTTTACATTTTCACTAGAAATACTGGACATAAACTGCATGTCTCCTAGCACTTTGAAAATTCAATCTATTATTAAAGAGCTGAAGTCAGGGTTTTTTACTATTTCCATTAGATATATTTTGTCTATGAAAAGAACAAGCAAGTAGTATAGGAGAAAAAAGACTTTCTCTTCCTTCCTGTCTCCTATTCCTCCCTCTCCAAAGCCCTGGAGATTGAGCACGTTCCTTAATTGGTTTCAGCCTTCTATATCCATCTTTTGAAATCACAGTGCACCGACCAGGAGTTAAATTCAAATTTAGGTGCAACAGTGATGAAATACAAGATCTGACAGCACTAGATTATTTAGTCTCTTTTAATCCTGTTCTGACTTGGGGAGGGGGGGAGGAGGGGAAGACTTCTGCAAAATACAACAAAAGATGTTCCTTTGTTAAAAAAGCGAAGTCTGACAAAAAGAACACAACAGGGTTGAAGCTTATATTGTGAGCTGTCTAGGACAACTACCATCTTCTTGTGCCATGTTCACACCATGCCTGACAGAGTGCTGCTAGCCTATGATGACTAGAGTTTCTAGGCACTTCTACAGTACAAAAAAATTATTAGGGCTATTATTGATAATCCACGAGCAACTGGATGGTGACTTTTTAACATTTCAAGAGAGCTTGTGTGTCTGAATGCTCAATGAATATCTAATGCACATCCCTGAATACAGGGCGTCCTCAGCCTGGATGTAAGAGTTAAGTTTGACCATAATTCTTCATTAAAACATAATACAGAAACATGTATGTATGCACAAATTGATGCAAAAGGGAGGGGAAAAAAGAATCAGAGAGAGTGAAATTGTTTCTTGGGAATGACTGTTAGCATAATTTTAAAATATACTTTATTTGTATTAAGTTCCAAGCTGTGCTGAAGGGTTTCAGTAGCATATAGTTTATTCCCTGTTGGTAACAAATGTGTTTCACTTGGCACCACTGCTATATCAATTGTCACAGCTTCCATCCATCCATCAGTAGCTAATTTTCAAAACCTGAAAGATTTGCTTTTAAATACAGCTGTAACTCATTAGCTTCTTTTCGCCAACCTAGTTGCAATGCACTTCTTCAGTTTCTTCCCCCACACACAAACCTTTCTCACTGAATGATAGCACTATTTTCGTGCCTCGGTTTTGACTCTAAAATCAGTAAAATCAGACTGTCACAAGTATGGTCAATGTAACTCTGTTATTCTTTCTGTTTCTGGCTCTCAATTAAATTCTTAAGCTCTATTCTACCAATATGTTTGTCCTTTTCAATTTATCCGGGTTGTGTATAACACGGCAGGGACAGAAGTGGCTATCTAATCCGAGCAGAAATTATAGGGGAAAGGAGAAGGGGAAATTGGTACAGTCATCCTTCCCATCCAGTAATCCCTTCTCAAAGTACATCTGACAACAGACTGCACAGATTTATTATTAGCTCACCACTTGGCCCTTGGACCTACCAACCCTATGTTGACTAAGGAGTACATACTGTGTACCATCTACTAGGAAGCCCATCTAGGCAGACACAAACATCAAAGCTTCAATTTACTGAACGTGTTCCACCTCTGGAAAAACCTTTAGGTCTAAATCAATCTTGAAAAGAGGGAGCATAAAGCCCCAAACGCACACAGATACTCTCCTGGTAGAACACTGCCCTCAGCTACATCCACATTTAACAGATAGAGTCCACAGTAACTGCTTCTGCAGGATTACAAAAAAAAAAAAAAAAAAGCAATGTTTTCTCTGCCTGACATATCTGCCACCACAGCAGAAGAGGGGGATGGTTACAAACCGTAGCTTCTTGAGATGTGGATCACTGCTCACAGACCATAAACCGTTCAGAATTTGAATCTGTATGGAAAGACCAAGGCTCTTGAGACCTGAGGAATCTTTAGTCCAGAGAAGTAAGTCTAGACTTCTTTGTCCTTTTCCTGAATTCATTTAGAAATTACAGCCAGACATAAGAGTCCCATTACAATGTTTACAGTCTCCACAAAACACTCATGAAATGCTGGGAGATTTTGTAACATCTATGACATATATATAATGCCATGATATCATATAAAGGCTTAACGGGCACTCATCTAGAACTACAAACATGATTCACCCATTGTGAATTAAAGCACAACAAATTATATACAATTAAATAATATCTGAAGGTCTTGTTAATAAAGCTTTTTATATCTCTACCACCATGTAATTCTTCTCATTCTCTTTTTCCATGGAGACATACAACTGTACAGATGTAGACAGAGGACATGCAGGGCTATAGTGTGATGCGGCTCAGGAAAGCTGGCTGAGATCATACTACGTTGTAACCTTTTAGTTTATTGACACAAAGAAGCAAGAATGACCAGTGGAAAGTTCACCACCCTGCCTGGGGATGTTCGTACCCAGCAAGTTCCTGGTCTATAAAGGTTGTTTAGCCTACTGCAGTAAGAGATCAGGAAAAAAAAAACCACTTCCTGTATCTTCCAAAACCAGACCAATTACATGTTACCCCTTGCTCAGTATCTACAGTTCCTCTTCTGCCAGGCAGCTTTCCAACCACTCTTCCCCAAGCCAAGCCTGTAGCGTTGCATGGGGTTGTTGTGAACCAAGTGCAGGACCCGGCAATTGGCCTTGTTGAATCTCATACAGGTGGCCTCGGCCCATCAATTCAGCCTGTCCAGATCCCTCTGTAGATCCTTCCTACCCTCAAGCAGATCAACACTCCCACCCAACTTGGTGTAGTCTGCAAACTTACTGAGGGTGCACTCGATTCCCTCGTCCAGATCATTGATAAAGATATTAAACAGAACTGGCCCCAAAACCAAGCCCTGGGGAACACCGCTTGTGACTGGCCACCAACTGGATTTAACTCCATTCACCACAACTCTTTGGGCCTGGCCATCCAGTCAGTTTTTTACCCAGTGAAGAGTACACCCATACAAGCCACGAGCAGCCAGTTTCTCCAGGAGAATGCTGTGGGAAACAGAGTCAAAGGCTTTACTAAAGTCCAGGTAAACAACATCCACAGCCTTTCCCTCATCCACTAAGCAGGCCACCTTGTCATAGGAGATCAGGTTAGTCAAGCAGGACCCGCAGGACCTGCTGCCACCTGAGCAATCATTTTGCACTGAAGACTTGTCTACAAAGTACAGCTTAAACAGAAGCTGAGTGATCCTCAAAATGACATTAATATTTCTTAAGGTTTTGCGCAGAGCATCTGGAGCATTAGAAACAGTCTTGAGGAAATGCCACAAAATAAACAGGCAGAATAAAATGGTGAGTACCTGCAAGTCAGTGTTTTCACTCTTGTCAGTTCATGCATGAGGGACTATAAGACCACATAACTTGCTTAAGGTGAAACACTTCTCTTGAGTTATGAATCCTTCTGTCATTTGTAAAACAGTAAAGCTAAGAGTAATACAATGCCAAAACCATTTACTTTATAATATATCAACAATAACAAAAACTCTCTTCACTCTGACACAAAACATTCTTCCTTCCCCCTCTACGACTTATCCACAAAATGGGTGTACACTAACAATACCAAAAAAAGTACCGAAGACAAACAGCTTTATTCCCTACTGCGTATTGCCTTCCAGCTTTTCAGAAGATAACTTCTAAGTAAGTGAATTACGTAGAATCAAGCGCAGGTGCCCAGGTGGTTGGCACTGGGAGGCTGCAGGGGTAGCCTCTGTGAGAAGAGGCCAGGGGCTGCCCCACACCAGACACAGCTGGGTCTAGCAAACACCAACAGACCTACCACAGGGCACAGCTGAGCCCCCCAGCCAAGCTGGTAGCACCTCTGAGAAACCGCAGAAAATGCCATGCAGGCAGAGGAGGATTACTTAAAAAAAAAAAAAAAAAAAAAAAAAAAAAAAGTGAAAAACAGCAGGGGCAACGCCAAGGCCAAGTAAAAGCAAAAAATGACGAGGAGGTGCTCCAGGCATCAGAGCAGATATATGCACACTGCAGCCCACGGAGGACCCCATGCCAGAACAGGTGGACATTTCCTGAAGGAACAGTGGCCCATGGAGAGGACCTGTGCTGGAACAGGGGAAAAGGATGAGGGAAGGAGCAGGAGAGAGGAACTGCTATGTACTGACTATTCTCTCAGTCCTCTCTCTCAGTTCCTGAGGGAGGAACTGCTATGTCCAGACCTGGACAGGCTGGAGAGCTGGGCTGAGGGGAACCAAATGAAATTCAACAGGAGCAAGTGTAAGGTCCTGCACCTGGGGAGGAACAACCCCA
>WAAD01010947.1:18288-32110 GCA_013389945.1 Fregata magnificens
GAAAAAAAAAAAAAAAAAAAACAACACACCAAAACCACAGAAAACTAGACCAGAGGCAAAGGATGGATTAAAAAAAAAGAAATCCTTGCAGCAGCAACAGACAGCTATGTCCTAGCCTATAGTCCAGCCCCTGATCTAGTCCTCTGGTGAATGGAAAAAAGGAGAGGATGAAGGCAGACAGAACAACACTATGCACCTGACAGACTACTTTTTTTCTGTAATGGAGACTTCTGTCCTNAGAAATCCTTGCAGCAGCAACAGACAGCTATGTCCTAGCCTATAGTCCAGCCCCTGATCTAGTCCTCTGGTGAATGGAAAAAAGGAGAGGATGAAGGCAGACAGAACAACACTATGCACCTGACAGACTACTTTTTTTCTGTAATGGAGACTTCTGTCCTTCTACAGTGCTCTGCTTGTGGACATAAGAAGATAAAGCCCCCTGTATCACTGTTTAAGAACACTTAAGAGTTCTCTACTGACGTATTGCCTTCCAAGACTTTATACCTCCAGCCCAACTATGCACAAGTCAGAGTATGGACTGGAGACAACCCTGAAGCCTTCTGTGTTTAGACAACCACCAGAAACAGTTAAGTTTGGGCAAGTTACAGGCAATGGTATTACTGATTTAAAATGTGTAACATTCCAAGATTTATTTCCCCTATGCATTTCTGCCTCATTCAGTACTGGTAGAAGGTCAGTTTTATCAGTTAACATAATCCTGAAAAGTCATCAGCCCGATATCAATTGTCATCCTGCCTGCTTTCCCAAAGTTAGTTAATTTGGACTGGCTAACTACTTCTGCTACAGTCATAGCAAAGCTGCAACACTGTCACAAAGAGGACGGACCACTCTGAGTATCTGCAGAAAGAATGACCCCATCACCACTTAGTCTCATCCTAGTTACTGAAAACAGATTAATATCCTGCATTAGGTTAGAACAATGGAAGCTGAACTCTTCTGTACTAATTTACAGCCATTATATGCCGGACTCTTTATTCTTGCAGTGAACATCTGGATATGTAAGGTGGTTTCATCGAAGGCCATAAGGAAACAGCATCTCAGAAGTCACTTATATGCAAACATTAAAGGTTTCTTAAAAACATTTCTATTTACAGGAAGATGAGTAGAGAGCAGAAGAACAAAGAGACAACAGCAGTTTAAGGAGAATATCATACGGGCTCAAGGAGGTGTAACAGGGAATAAGGCCATACAGAAATGTGTATTTAAAAAAAATGCTCTCTAAATGCTCCTATTTTACTTACTGCACATATTTGGCAATAGGCTCTGATGCTTGAGCCCTGGTGACTAACTACAGTCATTAAGATATTGGTACATCTTTATTTGGCCTTCCCATCTCTTCCTTGGAATTTACGATGCTTGTGGTAGTTTAAAAAAAAAAAAAAAAACCCCACCAAAAAAACCAACACACCACACACCAGAACTGTGGCTCCTTGGTTTTTTACAGTTCACTTCACGACGTCATAAAACTCATGTTCACTGGTGGTTTAAACACTACCCAAGGAAGGTACGAAGTGAGTTCCAGCACACTGCAGCTCTGGGTCTAGTCTAAGAGTGGGGGAAATAAACAATTTCATTTCAGTGTTGGTAACAGCATCAAGATTGACACATCGCATTTAGTCTTAACACCAGATTCAGGCATTTCATTTAAGACAATATAGGAGGCTGTAGGCCAAGTACTTTGAAGCTCAATGACCTCTTGAATTGGATTCAGTATTTGAAATCAGGAGAACAACAGAAACTAAAGCTGCATCCTTGGTTGCAAGAAAAATGTAGGCCATATGAAAACTTAAGAGCAGTGAGCTACCCAATGCCACTGACCGCATCAAGGACTGTTAATTTTGAACTAGAGTTCTGAACAGGGGTTCCCAGTTTGGTATCCATTTGCAAACGTACTAAATGTGTTCTCTATTATTCAGTCCTTAAAGTCACTGTTGGAAAATTTTAACTATTTCGGGAGCCAGAAGAGATGCCTAGGTGCCATGGTTTAACCTCAGCCAGCAACTAAGCACCACACAGCTGCTCGCTCACTCCCCCCGCCGGTGGGATGGGGGAGAGTATCGGAAGAGTGAAAGTGAGAAAACTGTGGGTTGAGATAAGAACAGTTTAAAAATTGAAATAAAATAAAGTAAAATAGTAGTAGTAGTAATAATAATAATAAACAAAGCAAGCGGTACATGATACAATTGCTCACCACCTGCCAACCAATGCCCAGCCCGTCCCCGAACAGCAATCACTGCCCCCCAGCCAACTCCCCTCAGCTTATATACTGAGCATGACGTCATATGGTATGGAATATCCCTTTGGCCAGTTTGGGTCAGCTGCCCTGGGTATGCTCCCTCCCAGCTTGTTGTGCACCTGGCAGAGCATGGGAGGCTGCAAAGTCCTTGACTAGTGTAAGCACTACTTAGCAACAACTAAAACATCAGTGTGTTATCAACATTATTCTCATACTAAATCCAAAACACAGCACTATACCAGCTACTAGGAGGAAAATTAACTTTATGCCAGCTGAAACCAGGACATTAGGCAATATTACCGAAGATGATGACAGTTACCTGCATCTTCCTGCTCACTTTTCCAATCCATTGCATGCTACCCTTACAGCCATGTCCTTTAAACCAGACTATTTCTCCTCAGTCCCCTAGACCCTTCATCAGGGCACAGAAAGAATTGTGATAAAATACTATGAAGAAATTTCTAATGGCCCTTACCATCATTCTGTTATCTTGCAGATGTTTATAAACAAAAAATTTATTCTAATTTTTCTGGAAAATAAAGTTCATTACTCAGTTTCATATCACTCATATCACAGAAAGCAAATCACAAGATCAAACATAAAAACCCTTTTGAATTGCATTTAACCTCAAACAATTATCACAAACAGATGTGAAAGTTAACAGCTAATTGGGCTATGCATTATATCAGTTGGTTCTTCTAAAGATGATGGAAGAAAGAAGAATTGATTACTTCCTTTCTCTTGGCATCAACTTTTGTCACTTTTCCCTCCATATTGGCTACTAGAAAAATACCCTCTTACTGCTCAGGACCATATGAAAAAACATTTTCTCGTTACCCTTTTATCTCCCTTGTTAGTTTGATATTGTTTTATGGCTCAAACACTACAATCTTCTCCCTACTTGTGCCATTCTTTCTTACTCATCTTTAACACCGTCACCTAAATTCATACAATTTCTTCTCAAATTTCAGGCCATTAGCAAGGTACTGATTTAGCCAAAACAGTTTGTTGCTATGTGTCAGTTCAAAAGAAAGTCAACATTACTAATAAACACTTGTTCCCTAAAAAGAAGATAACCTTACTGAATTCCTCTTAGACTCTAACATGCTTTGTATGGCATCTTACTTACAAATTTTCTGAATTCTTCTTGTTGTCTTTATTTTGCTGTTCTTCTCTATTTTGCTGTTCTTCCTATTTAATATGTATCTAATACTGAATTTTATCAGTTTGAGTTAATCTTTCACAAGCTGCCTCCTTTTCCCATCGTTTTAACCAGCTCCTTCCTCTCTCGGTCATCAAGACAAGCATCCGTATTTATTATCAAGAGCTTTCCCATACATCAATAAATTCTCGCATAGGAGTGTATGTCCCACGCGCCTTTCTCAAAAGATACCTGCACAAATAAAATCCTTAACTTATACCAAATCTCATGTTTGATCGTTTGTTCATTTAGTATTTTTTTAAAAACAGAAATAAGCTTCACAACCCCACCCATTTGTGGTGGGTCTATCACAATACTGTTCTTATGGCTCCCTAGACCTCTCATTACCTTCTTCACCTAAAAATAAACGTACACATCCTTAATACACTACAATACACTGTCACTTCTTCCCTGACTGTCCTTACTATGCCCTCTCTGATCAACATTCCCATGGGACATGCTGTTGATGCCATTTTGGCCGTAGGAACAATAGCTATTCCTCAATCTGGAATCTAAGCACAGCAAACGACAATGACAAATCCTGTTAATTGTCAAGTCTTAGCCTGTAAATGCAAAGGTAGTCTCCTAACCAGTTGAAAGTCAAGGTAGGAGGGAAGAAGCAAGGCAAAGTTTTGCTAATATTTAAGCATCTATTAATAGAGCCCAGAATACCATCACCCTTCTGTCTATACACTATCCTATAGCAATGTTAGAATCAAGGCTTTCTATTCAAGGTGACCAAGCACGACTTACTTTCTGCGTGATTCATTTCCAACTTTGGTTTTGGCCTCACTTAGCAAGCCAGTCACGTAACTGAAGAATAGCAAGTTCATATTTGATGTGAAGTCATATGGCTAGATGACATCATAACCACTATCTTTTAATTGCCCCTTTAAGGGTTATTATTAGCAAGCTGTAAGTTATGATTAGCAAACTGATAAAATACTAATGGCCAAGTTCTCTCACACAACAGCCTGTCCATTTCTCCAGTTATCACATAACTGATAACTTTTCCTATTTGGGTTATTCCAAAATGGATGATTAAGACCAAAGAGAATCATCCCTCTGCCTATTGCTTCAACCTGCTAGATTTTGAGGAATTAACAGCACTTGGCAATCACACATTTTAACCCTGGCCAAGGTTAGAAAGTCAGTGAAGATTTTTGCAAACGTCTCAATTTGTTTTTTTGAAAACAGAAAATTACATGTGAAGTCCACTGGCGGCTGCTGCACACCACTTTAACAGCTGTTAAACTCAGGCCAAGTCTGTTAAGCTAGGCTTTGCGCTGCTGGATCTGAAATTATTTAAAACTTTCCAACCCCAAGAAGTGGATTTTTGCTAAGCTGCTACTTCTTCAAAAGAAAAAAAATCTCAGTTTCTTAAGAAAGATTTTGTCTCTTACATTTCTTGCTCAGTGCTATTTAATGCTTCTAAACTTTTTTGTTAGCTGGTCACAACTACGTTGATTCACACTAAAAATACTTCTACCTGTAATGAGAAGCAGGCTGTGGCTTCAGGAACCCAACCTGACTAACTTCTACCACTCTTGACCAACACCATTTCTAAAAATGAGGGATTTTTTTCTCCTTACAGCCTGGTGGTGTGGGAGAATTCAAAGACCTCAGCAACCTTGTCTCGCTATCTTTGAAGAAGTCCTAACAGCAAGGAGTATTTAACAAATACACTTGCTAATGCACTTTTTTTTTTATTTAATATGTATCTCAACTCTAACCATTGCAGAGTGAGTCAGGTGTCCAATCATGGGTGTTTAGTACAGTTTTAGATGCCCTAAAATATCCAAGACATGTGCAGGACTGGCACGTAAGTTTGGCCATATGGAAGATTGCACGCTTGTGGTGCACCAACTTCAGACCACCTGGGATCACTTTCAGCATTTAAGATGGTACTCAGTGCCTCTGTGTGCAGGCACCATCTTTGTTCTCTTACGTTTTTCTAAAAATCACTAGTCAGTCAAGGCTCAGGCGAAGGAATACTATCATTATCTGTTTAAGTTAAAACACTGCTGTAAAAAGAAATGCTAGTGGACAGGGATCAACAAAGAGACAGGAACTCAAATACCAGATTCATGAGGGATGTTATTGCTGTAGTGGTCAGTCTAATCTCCGGATTTTTAAATCAAGTATTTCTTGACACTGCATTTCTTTAATACTGCAGCACCCCCATCTACATGATAGCAGGGCATGAACATAACACAGAGTCTACACTTAAACAGATGAGAGCTACAACAGAGGCAGCTGCTAAAATCTAAATCACCCATGCAAAAAAGCATATCATTTATTTCTTCCATACCTCCTTCCCATGGAGACAGCCTGTCTTTTTAGTATCTTATCTATTCATTTCAAATTGGGGAAAAAAAAAAAAATCTTAGGAAATATCCCATCCTTTGGAAAGTATTTTAATAACCAGAAGTCCTTTAAAAAAAAAAAAAAAAACCACAGCCATGAAAACAGTTCTAGGCAGAAGCCTGCTTCCGTTAGGTATATAAGTATTTGAGTCACAGCAGCACCATCTAATGGAGAGCTCACCAACTTTTCCCCTTCTTTAACATGACAAACATTTTATTTTGGAGGTGTTAACAACTGATACTTTAACACATGGCCTATTTAATACTCTATAAAAACTGATTAGCTACCAGAGAAGCCAAATCATTTCTCCACAGACAACGATCAGACAGTCCTTTTCTCCCCACAGACACTACATTCACATACAAATTTATTAAGTACAACAGGACATTTGTTTAACCAGGAGATAAGATTTTAGTTACAAATACTTTAAAAAAAAAAAAAAAAAACGCACCAAAAAAACAACCAGTAACTGTGAAGCAGCAATGCCAGCTTAAAAATACAGCTACCTTAAGCATGTTTAAACTTTGCCTCTGAAAGCAAAAGAGAGATGTCAGTACATCTAAAGTGTAAGGAATATGGACAAACATAGACCTTAACCATAGCGACAGAAGTCACTACTTACACCTGCTTAAGGTGAAGTTAAGCATTCCAAGACATCTTCAGGTTGCACTTCTGCTACAAAACATACTACGGGAGATGGGTAGCAAATTAGCGTAAGCATCAGTAAAGCATGTAGCATGATGAGTGTTGGCAACTTCCACTATTTATCTCATTAACATTTTCTCATGCAAACAAACATGACAGAACTTATGTACGAAATGGATCTATAAGAAGTAGTATTTTTTCCTCACTGCATTTTGTCCTCCTTGTTCTTTATATAAATCACAAGACTGCAAGTAAGGGTTCAACTACTTTGAACTTTTCTAATTAACTCAGCATATGGACACTCTTGTTCTGGAATGACTGCCTTTTTATGTATAGCTCAAAGGATTCTCGAAGTCTGTCTGCCCTATCTCATCTCAGAACAGTCAACTAATACATTGAGAGTTCATATTTAAAAAAAACCCACCGAAAGTCTTAGTAAATAATTCTGCAAAATTAGAGCATCATATTTTGGCTATATGTACTAACAGCTTTATTTACACAAACAGGACAATTCCAAGCTTCTTCCTCATTTATTTTGAGAGAGTCTCCTCAGCAAAAATATACAGAATGCAGTGGGTGGATATTTATTTGCCTGTCCTAAATCTTTCTTAAAACACACAAAACCAAAGCAAACAAACAAAAACAAACAAAAAAAACCCCACACCACAACAAAAAACGCCACATAAACAACCAACAGAGTAAACCCCCCAAAACTCCCTCAAAATCTTACTCACCAAAATACTGGAAGTTGCATGTCTAAACAATGCTTTTCAAAATGAAAGTGAAGTTTTCAGGAATTTGTAAGACGGAAAGAGGAATAAGGGAAATTTATGGTCCCAAGTATTGAAAAATAGCTGATTAGGTACAACACAAATAACAATAAACTTGTTTTATCTTCCTAGAGATTGCCAAGAGCATTCTTCTGCACATGCTCCAAAGAAGTGTCAAAATACCTTGCTGTAACACAGATAGAAAAAACCCTGCCAAACAGTATGAGCAACACAACAGCAACACCTACTAGCTGAACTACCACACAGGATCCATTAGTGTTGCCATTACATATCAACACTATGGGTGAGTAGTGAGACATATTTGCTAGTCTGGAATATAGCATGCTCAGGTTCTGTAGATCGAAACATGATTCAACTCCTGACTGAAAACAGACAGAGAAGATACTGCTGACTTCAAGTGATACTATGTATTATTAACTTCAAATAAAGTTAGCTCAAATCCTTCCTCCCACCCCAAAAACACCGAGTTTTAGAAGACAATGAAAATATTACTGCATCAAAGGGTTCCAAAACTGCTAGAGATGTGCATATGCAAATCAGCAGTCTTCATTTATTTAGGTATCCAACTTACTTCTACTCAAACTGTCAGCCAAATGGTAGCATTTTGAGAGTATGTCATTTTACAACCACAAGCACTTTACCTATTGAATGTAGAACTGGTATCCTAATCAGGTTCAACCACAACAGTCATAACAATAACAACATTCCCAAGCAAAAGCACAATGCTCCTCTCTCAAGGATGTTGTGCTGAACAGAAAAGAGGACAGTGAAAAGGATGGAATGAGAGAGCAAGTGTAGAGAGCAAGTATATGTCTTTAGACATATACTTCAGACAATAGTAAGGAACATTGTAGACCATCTTTAGTGACCTGGAAGAGAAGAGCCTGTTAATTCACTTGGAGTGGGAGGTGGGGTGGGGAGGGAATCAAAGAAGCAGGTAGCTACACAGAGGCCAAAGAAAAGTGGATTTGCAGATAAAAATTATTAGCCAGAAGTGTGAAAGTAAGTACAAGCCTAGAAACAAGTATTTCAAGAGAAAAGTGATGTAAATGGAAGTAAAGGGGAAAATGCAGTCACAGGATGAAACCACCTTGGAATAAAAGCCATCCCTTAAATTAAAATTACAAGAGATCTGACCGAAACCAGTTCAAAATAAGCCACTTCTAAGAATCAGAGGAACCAGCTTGAGAAATTAGCAGCATTTATACTGTTTGGCCAAACAACTTAGGATGGAAGAGAAGCACAGCATGGACCAGAGCATTCCATTAGTAGCTGAAGAGTATAAAATGCAGAAAGAGTCACCTGGGATGGTTTAAAGGAGATTAAAACAAGAACGAGTTGAATGAAAATTGGAAGGCTATACTTCCTATGCAAAATCAAGACTTACATCTGCGAGTCATTAAATAAACAGAAGCCACAACACTCAAGGAAACCTACTCTCAGAATGTTCCTCTCTGTGGAAAGACAGAGAGAGGGCATAGTCAAACTGGTACAGTATACAACATCTCCATTATAAAAACCTCTAATAATTGTTCTAATTATCTCCCTCTCTCAAGTACATGGATGAGCTTACAAAATGAAATCCATTCACATTGCCAAAATTTGGTTTACGAGCTGGGCTTTGCTGTTAGAAAGTTATTTTAGGCACATTTACCGTGTGAGCTAGTTCCATAGAATAAGAGAAAACTGTTACTTTTCTAGAACATCCAAAGCAGAAAGCTGGGAACAAGTACAAGCACCAGAACAGCTACCACTGACGAATTTTGTCATGTACACTCAGCTTCATACAGCACTGCATGTTTGCTGTACGTAAGAATGGAAGAGTGTGAAGCAAATACTGTTTCCTGTCCCACAATGCTGACGGTACAGAATGGTACAGCACTGCAGAGACAGAACAGGATGCCTCTACGCAGCACTTGCAATTCATTTCATTTATCAACAGATGACGCTTGTACTGCCCTGCTGGGTCTCAGCACCTCATCATTTTTATGTCCTCAGATTGTAGGAAAGTACCACTATTCCCATTTTACTACAGGCCAGGAAAATGGTCTGTATATGGAGCCAGAAGCCAGACACACATAAGCCACTAGCTGCATCAAGGTTCTTCTCAGAACTCCCAGTCAGCTACCACCTAACCCAAGCGGCACCCAAGCATAAGTACTCTTTTCTTCCCCAGCACGTCTATGCTTAAGGAAACGTCTGTCTTGACAAGGCTGATCACCTCAGCAAGCATCTCAACATCAAGTTCAAATGCACCAGAAAACAACAAACAAAACAGCAGAAGCATCAGCAGACTCTATGTCTTTCCTCATCCTGCCAACTGTTCTAACCACTTGACTGAGACATCATGCTTCCTCTTACTCTGTTTCTCAGGCACACTGAGTTTTGATTATTCCTGGCATAGCAGAAGAGTTCCAATAGAAGGAAGTGACACTACTCAACTGGACTTTGGCTTGATGATGAGAATACTCCCCAGGGAAGTAGGAAACTTGGATTGGAATCACCCTTCTGCCCCTGGGACTCAGGCATTATGTCACATCACTACATCATCACAGCTCCTTGTTGGTTTGGCCCTAAGTGAATGACTTACAGTACACACATCTACAGGAACGAAAAACAAGCAGCCTCCAGGTCTCCTAGATTTTACACCAGTATCTTCAATGGACCATCTTCTCTTTCTTGATAGATGTCAAAGCTTGCAGGAATGAAGTGGCAGCCAGGAAGGCACTTCTTATCTTACAGTAGCATCTGCAACATGCTTTTCAAGACAGACCAAATCAAAACAACCCTTTTTGCTAGACACCTAAGGAAGCTGTAAAGACTCATGGCATTTCGAGTTTGTCTTGAGTGGGCATATCTTACTTTATTTACAAAAAGATGTTTTTCATATTAATGCAGAAACCACAAAGTCAGACAAAATTTCAGTATTACTCCGAATGTTAAATTTTTCTAATTATGAGCTTCCATACAGCCATCATTAAAGCATGTAAAATACAAGTTTTATGACTTCTTCCACTAATGTTTTTGACTGAAGCATTTGCTATGTATACTGTATGTGAAAGGATACATTCACTTCAGAGCATTTAAATTATAGTACAGAATTATTAGCAATTTTTATCATTGTAAATAAGCTATAGAATGTTTCCTCTACACACCAGAGAAACCCATTTCATAAATGATTGTTTTATGATACTATATAAAATAATACTGGAACTATGAAACATTCCACCTTAAAGCATTCCTGCTATGCCCATTGCAGTTCTAATGCCTGCAATTTGCAAAAATGCAATCTTGATGTCAAAGTACACAACACCCCAATTTTCAATGCAAGGAGGGAGCCAGGGATGGAGGCTGTCACACATGTCCAATACTGAACCTCTGTATCCACAAACATGTTGAGACTTCCCTTCCCATGCTGCCCTTGATTAGATGAACTGCAGAACGTGGAATTCTACTAAAAATCACACTTTACACATGCAGAGTAAAGCAGCAGGGAAGAACAACAGCATGGAAATCAAAGGCTTAACATTTTTTGAGGGGTGGAGAGGATTAGTGACCTACAGTTGTTGTATATAATTTTAGAGACACTCGCCCTGTTAACCTAGTTACAAAGCCAACAGTCAGTAGCAATTGAAGTCACAGCAGCAATGATATTTTGCTGTCAGTGCTCCTGTAGAAAAGATCTCCAGAAAGAAAACCAAAAACACCCTCAAAGACTATGTATATATTTATAATCTCACAATTCCCAATACCAAACAATCTTTTGCCTTATTTTCTCTCTAAGTTCTAAGATCTTTCTACTGTATACTTTCCTTACTGATTTTCTAGAGGCTTTTTTGTCTTTATTTCATTTTCTCTTTCCCATTAGAAGAACAGAGCACCTCTTCGTACTCTGCAGACAGCTAATGATCTTTCATTGTAAGCTGCTCCCCCTTTCCTTCCAATTCTCTAGTCCTGTCCTCTCCCTTTCTACCTTAAAAAAAGGCATAGAAAAAAATGAAATGTGTTTGTGATTTGTCGAAACAAACATACACTGACTTTAAACTACCCGCTTATGAGGGTAGGGGCCTCCAGCAGGCAGAGCTGGGAGACCAGTTATATTCTCTTATTCTCTTTGCCAGCCCTTCACTGCTGTAGTTTCTGTGTCACCACTTCATCACCACAGGTTAAAAAGTATAAGATAAAACCTAGTGTGACTACAGCACTATCTCTTGTGCTACAATCACACCCTTATTCTGTTGCACAAAAATACACAACTCCCCCTCCCTTGGCTTCCTTTCCCCATACCACATCTTGAAATCTCTAATTTTACTCTCTCCCGCCACTTTTGCTGTTCCTGAGCCATACGCCAAAAATGCCAGGAGGTTTCAAATACAAGCATCATATTCAGAAAGTACCCACCCACAGACATTAAAAAAAAAAAATTTAAGCCTTGGCAATTCTTTAAAGGAACTGTGCACAAGAGCACAGACATCTGAAACCAATGTGTAATAAGCAGTCTTCAGACATCATAAGATTCGGCATCTTCAATTAAGAAACACTATTATAATAAAAAAAACCTAATGAAATCCAGTTATTGCATCATCTAAGATATCAGAGATCAAAATGTGTTATTCTTGCAACACCTATTCATACAAAGCCAGTTTAGGATATTGGAGTAGATTTAAGTCATTCCTATTTTTAAACTGCCTTTTCATCTGCAGAAGAACTATGATCATCTATTTATCAATTTATTTATGTTCCAGTGGTTTAACAACAAAAGTTAAAAATTAAGATTTCCGGCTTTTTGTATTTTCAGCATTGCCACATGTACTAATAGAACAGCTGGACTTCAATATTGAAAAAACGTGTTCCTCTTCTCTCACTTAAACTTTTCATTATGGAAAAGAACCGTGTAAAGATGTAAAATACAACAAGATCTTGAAATCATTTAGAAGACAAACTGTCTTAACATGGACTGGTAAGACTTCATAAAGAATTTTTTGTCACTGATGCTAACTACTGCCATCTTACACAGTTTTCCAAGGTACCAACGGTAAATCTGCTTACACAATGATCAAATTCTCTGAATCCATACAAGAATGGCTTCTCAAAATTGATATCATCAAACTTAATTGCAGACGGACTTCAGGAAAACCTAAAGACTGAGTCATTTAGCACCCTCGTTTGATTAGAATTAATCTGCTTCGCTGCTGAATGCACTTTACCTTTCTATATTCTAGGTCCAGCTATTATTGGAAGCTTCTCATCAAGTCATATTTCAGTAAAACACCTACCATTTTCATGTTGGAACAAAGCAACTTTTATAACCTCATAGTGCCGTCTGCTTGCAATGCCTAAACTCATGATACATCAACGTTTCCGTTATCAAGCTTTATGACAAGGGGTTTCCCAGTTCAGCCATAAAAAATTCTGATTCAGTCCAAATGTTCAAGTATTTCTCATCTTAAAACAAAAACCCTCTCCCTAATCGCAATAAGTAACACTTACATCTACGTTAATCCATACAAGGTGTGTATGGATTACCATTTATAGACACTTTTAGCCAAATGGCTCATTTTAAGGGACAACATATGGTATATGTTATGGGCTATTTAGTTCTAACTCTAACAATCAGTGTAGCCTTCAAATCCAGACTTCTATGCAAGTCAGTAGCTATTTTAAATACAGATTTGTACTAACTATTTCAAATTACACTATTTCATTTGCCTAAGCTAAATACCACTAGTACACCTTCACATCATACACTAAATTCCTTTTCGGTCTATGAAAGCAAGTTCAGATTAGTGCACAATAATGCTACGTGCATTCTACGGGACAGACCTGCAAGGAAAAATACAGAGTTCTATTGAAGAAATAAAAAAAAAAAACCCCCAACCACTGCACGAATTACAATATACAAGGCTCGGTTAGATCTCAACAAGCTAGAGAAGTCACTGACCCAAGGAGACTGCAAATTTCAAATTGTATCATCGGAACTTCCCACATTTTACTACTACAGAAACAGAAAAGGGTGAAAAATGTCCTAGCGCATGGTAGAGATCCACAGAGAGGTGCACATACAGCCTTTCATGTCACACACAAGCTCGGGTCAGTAGAACATGAGATTATGCCTCTCAGCATTAATACCATTTCTCTTGGTTTTCCGCAGAAAATTCAGATCTTAGACACTTGAAGATACAAATAAATCAAGATGTAAGTGCCTTACCTTCCTATTTTACAAGCCGCTGCAGTTCTCAGATTATGAGTCAGTCATAGGTTCATCTGCAGAGGAATGACTCAGTATAAACTTTTAAACACTCGTTATTTTTTCTAACCTACAACACGGTAACTAATTTAACACATTAAAACGCGGTCCTGCGAAACAGCGCATAAAATGAATGGCGTGAAAACAAAACACTTTTCTTTCCGCTCACGCCAGGCAGACGGGCTTACAGCGCAGGGCCGCTGTAGGCAGACAGACTTTATAAAAATATAACTCCTTCCGCACCGATTAGGGGCAGCTCCGTACCAACGGCAAAGGATTTGCCCCGGCGGCGGCCGCCGAAGTCCCCATCGCAC